>JBBMOC010000002.1:12337275-12364413 GCA_037975185.1 Centropyge bicolor
TTCTGTGCATTTTTCAGTGTTTCACTCCAGTGTTTTTGGTTTTGTCTTTTGCACAGGCTTTGCTTCAGTGGCTGGAGGTGTGGCCTGCTGGTGCTGGGTCCCTTCTGACAGAACGATCCGGCCTCTGTCACAAGTTTGGTTTTTGGCTGGACCCAAGAGCAACACACCAGACGAGGGGGAACTGAGGCAAAAGGATTTAATAGAAACACAAAAAACTCCAGGACTTACAAGAAAAACAGAAAAAGGCAACAAACAAAGGAATCCAGGTGACGAGCTGCTTCAGTGGCTGGAGGCTGGGAGATGAGCGCTGAGGCTGGATGGAGGAGACATGAGGGTGAAGGCCGAGCACAGGTGACGAAAGGTGACGAAAGGGGACACTGGGGACACTGGAAACACTGGAAACACTGGAAACACTGGAGACACTGGGGACACTGGGGACACTGGGGACACTGGAGACACAGAAAGGGAATGCAGGACGAGAGTGAGGGGACGATCCAGCAGCTTCCAGGTGGAACCATGGAGCTTTTAAAGCTGCCGGTCGTTAGGAGGGAATGAGGGACAGCTGGGAGAAGGGAGAAGGGACCCAGCACCAGCAGGCCACACCTCCAGCCACTGAAGCAAAGCCTGAACAAAAGACAAAACCAAAAACACTGGAGTGAAACACTGAATAATGCACTGAAAATAAACCAACAAAACACAAGAGGAGCAAACCATGACAGAAGCCTCACAGCTTGTGATTTTAAACCTGCATTGTTTACATCCATGTTGACTTGATAGCAGTCTCATTCTTCTACAACACCTGTTATCACATGACCCAAATTCCACATTTGGGGTCAGATGACTAGACTGAAGAAAAACTAGAAAAGCCCTGAGATGTGAGTGAAAGCTCCAGAAAAAAAACAACTAATTAGCAATCTGTACCTGTCTGCACAGTCTGTGGAGCGGTCTAATCAGTATAAGTAAATAAAATATAACAAGTGAAAACACCTGTGTGGGCGGACTGTGGTTGTGTAGGTGATGGATAAAAAGCTTTTTTTTTTTTTTTTTCCCGCAAACACAGCTGTTTTTCACTGATGTGTATTCAGTCCTGTCACTGGTTTATGTATCTTCCCTGATGATGTCTCATTTTTCTGATGTCTGCTGTGAGTTAAACAGTCAGAATACATGTCAAACAACATGCAGCCACACTTGAACACAGCACTGATACACATTTTACATTATAATGTTGCACACATAAAAGTGCCACAAAACAGAGTCAGTTATAACTAAAATGGGTATTTCAATTAAAGGAAACAAAGAATTGATGGACCAATGATGTCAGAGAGACATTTCTGAGACTGTTGTCGAGGTGGACGTGACAGGAGCTGATCATCAGCCAGCACTCAAACACACTGAGTCACTGCAGCGTCAGCTTTATATTAAATCTGAAAAACTGACACAACAGTCTCCATAATTGTCGCACTTCATCATCCAGTTGTAGCCTTTATTGTTTTTATTCTTCTTCCGACATTTTCTGCTCTGCGTTTATTCTGCTCTACACTGGTTAAATTGCTGAGATTTTTTTTTTATTGACTCCTCTATGGTTTCGATGTTTTTGCTTCTGCTTTTGCCTGCTTTTATTACTTTGTAGCTTAAACTTTTGAGAACTGTTCAGTAAATTAAAGAAAAAGAAAATATTAATAGTGTTCTTTTTCTAATCAATTGTTGACGATGTCTTCAGTGACTCTGGGGACAGGAAATATGAGTAATATTATATTCAGTACACCACCACCAAGTGAGAAACTAGCTGGGAAGTTATTGAAGATACAGAGTTACACAGAATGATAAACAATACCCAGTCAGATAAAACACATGGCCAAGTGGTTATTAGTTTTTGGATAAGAGATGGCTTTGATCCAAAGACAGCAATGAAAAGTCTTGGAACACAGCACAAAAGGTGCAGCCTCTGATTATTACCCAGTGAGCCAAACAGCACATGACACTAATAAACCAATGAGTGTATCACTGTGTAATTACTGAGGAGAGAATGATGATGATTAACATGTTGATAGCATGTTATTTGATCGTTGCACACATTCCATTATTCGCTCAACTGGTCAGTTTGAATAAACAGCCCATTAGATTGCAATCAATGGTGTATTGTAATTGAAGAAAAAAAAAGAAAAAAAAAAACTTTGGTTCATTTCTGCTGCCAGAACAAGTGCTTAATTAATTCACATTTCATTAGTTGAGATAGAGCAATATATAAGACAGGAGAGCGCAAGCACAAGCACTAACTGAGGGAAGAGGCAAGGCTGTGTTGCTAGAGTGAGTGGTTTTCTGACAAATTGGGATGCTTCTGTGGCTCAGGCCAGTTCAAGCTGATACATATTTGCTTTATTCACTCTGCCTCTGCTTGCACATTTGCATTGAGGATTCATCATATGCCTTCCCAAAACCAGCTCAGTGGAAGCAGTGATGCACTGTAAAACCTTCTAACTTGCTGAATTACAATATTCCACAACACCAAAACATGAGCACACCTACTTTAAAGGAAGAAAAATCATTTAAAGCAGCATTACTTTTTGCCACTTGGGGGCAGCAGAACAAGCTGAAAATGCAACAGTGATCTTTCGTCACATTAAAGTTGGCAGTCGTGTGTGCAAACAGTTGTTTATTTAAAATTTTCGGTTTGTGTTTTTGATAGAGATTGAAATAAACTAAAGACACAGTGTCGGCTGATAATTCTCTGTTCAGGTCCAGTCCTCTTAATAGGCATCCAAATAACATGACTTTATAGCGAGCGGTGCCAAAGTGAAATTCTGTGCGCAGGTGATGAGCCAGTTCTTCCCATTAATTATGTGGAGTATAGACGCGTAAAAATACAATACAAAATGGAGATGAGTGAGAAAACACAGGACTTTACCGAATAGACCAGTGTTTGCGTCCAAAAAAAAAGATAAAAGTGAAAGCAACAGATTATTTTGACTTGTTTTAAAGCTGTGAGTTAACAAACATATTCAAATCACATACGTAAGTTCATGCACTTACTGTAACCCAAAACACGAGCTTTTCCTAAACCCAACCAAATCGTGTGTTGCAAAAGCCTAATCTAACCTTTTGCTGAAAAATTCACCATACACTAGTTAGAAGAGTTATAACTTAAAATTGAATTGATTTTGATTCATATTTAACAATGTGCAATAGGGAAATATGTCACATTGGCTTGGCAAACACGGCCTGTATCAGTGTCCATGGCGACAAATGTTTGGTAAACAGCAGGAGACACTTGCACTCTTCATTGTAAGCATCAATTTATTCATACGAACCCTCTTCACATGGAGTGTCCTCCACAGCTGTGAGTGTGACTTCATGTGAAGTGATGATAGTCTGTCGTGAAGGGGAGTGACCAGTTTGGGAAAGGACCTCTCAGGAAAAACTGTCTCTCAGGCTGCGTAGATATCCCACTTCTGATCCTTCATGATAAACACAACGCTGAATTGGCCCTAAACAATTGCGCCCTAAGCAGCTGCTTATGTCTCTAACGGTGTCCCAATTCAAGGGTCACACCCTTGAGCATAGCCTTCAGGATTGTCAAATACTGTCAGTTGCTAATGATGTAGTCGCTGTGTCTGAATTTGGGCAAATGAAGGCTGCATTTAAAACATTGGTTACATGTAAAATAATTTGGTTGATTGTCCTGAAGCGGTCCAAATCCCCAACATTTCACAAATGCAACAGAAACAAAATGAGAAATAAACAAAAAGGCTCTAATTTAGCAAAGAATTATATGCTTTTGCTTGACTCTCCTCTAATATTTGCTTTCTCCCTTGTCTGTTTCTCATTACCCCCCTCATGACTGCAAAACCTTTTCAATGAACTTCTGACAACTCATTGACGTATGCAACTAGTCCTGAGGAATCTGACATTTGTTTTTAAACGGGTCACAAGCTAAAAAGGTTGGAAAGCACTGGTAAAAATAGCTGAACTGAAACAGGGGTTAAAATTGAGATGGGTAATTTGCAAGAAGTTTTCTTTTTTTTTTTTTTTTTTTTTTTTTTACACTTTTGGCATCAACATGATAAAATACCTTGATTGGTCACTAATAGCCCAAATTATTTTCTGAATATTTTTTTCCCCCAGAAATTCACTGAATCAGGACAAATACACACACACATCAAGACTAAACTACAGAATAACTTCCACTAAAAAGCAACTGGCAGCTGAGGACAAAGGTAATTTGAATAAGTTGCCTTTCAATGCAATTTAAAAATAAATAAATATATGATCAGATTCAGGAAGACACTGGACCTGATCAGAATCTACACAGGCCAGATGGTTAAAGTAGCACATTAGCAGAGGAAAAAGCAGCTTCAGCATAACACCTGTGCCTACACATGATGCGTTCAGGCACTGTATTGAGCGTAGGTCAGCCATGTTTTGGAAACACTCAGAGCCCAACACATCATCACTGTAGTTACATGTGTAAAACAGAATAGCTGTGAAGTGTAAAGAAAAGCTTTGGGTTGAAGCATTTGAGTTGGCCTGTGTAGACAGCTGCATTGGTTAATATAGGTGCATGTCTGTTGCAGGATGCAGAACAGACCCAGATCAACCATGTGGCCTTCCTGTTTTAGGGCAATCTCAGTATGCACCATAGAGAGAAAACCAAGGTCTGTAACATGAAACAGCCAAGTTTTCTGTTACATGTGTGGAAGGGAAGGTAGCAGGAAGTCAAGGGGCAGAGTCTATAAATAGGGGCAGGAAGCTTACCTGGGCCTTTCAACCTGCACTGAGGCACACACCTGAGAGAGCAGCTGAGGGCAGCCTTTGTTTGGGGCTTGATTTGGTAGATTTTCCTCTTAATAATGGTGAAAGCATGATTTTAACACTGCAATGGTGGACCAATGAAATGCGTATCAAATAAGTGTTAAAATGGGTTTTGTTAGCTTTCCTCATGTTGGCGAGGGACTAAAAGCTTGGAGTGCTTATAGCACATCAGCCAACACACAAGGTATGTACCCAAATGTTTTTAAATGTTTGAATCTTTTTGAGATCGCCTAGTATGAATATTTTTATAAGTATAGATTCCAGTCAACTTCATGACTCTGACGGGGAAGGGGGCTGTGTTCCAGTTTAAACAAATACACAACAAGAGCCATCCACTGCTTTTCCCACACCTGGTTTTCTCAGATTAGAGTGTCTTTAGGCAATCAATGAACAGACCAGCTTTTTTTTTTTCTTTGGGGTTTCCTATTGCATAAAAGGGGAACAGGGTGGGAAAGCAGTCATTTTGCATATGTGTACATATCAATAAAGTCTATATTTTTGGATATAGCAGTCTCTTTATTCTGGTTTTTATGTACCTTGAGATGCTGGAAATTCCAATCACTTAAACACTGACATATTTCCATGACAAAGGTCATGGCATGGATGACCTTCTGCTCCACAGTTAACTTTTTTGCTCAGAAACTTTTTTTTCTCATGATCCCCTTTATAACCACTATTCCCAGTTCCCCTTAACCAAAACACATTTATTCCAGTTTAGGATTAGACATATTATGTTTGTCTAACTCAGCTTTTAACTCTGATGCAGATATAATGCTGCAAAACAAACAAACACACACACACACACACACAATCTGCAAAATCAGATTAAACCTTCCTGTGATGTTATTTATTTTCCACACAGAAAAAAACAGCTTTGTGAGCTCAAAGGCACACTGACACAGCCAGCACCACAAATGCGATCTGTCTGAATCTGTCAGCGAGTGGAAAGTGTCAAACCCAGGTCAACAGTTTGGAAACCTGTCATTGTTGACACATCGTGCTTTGAATGGATGTGGAACTTACAATTTTTACATGTACACACACAACTCACGCACACGCAAATACACACACGCTGTTGAGCAGATGTCTCAGTGTGAGAAGTTAGTCCCAGATCTGATGCTCCAAAAACAAGCCCTCTCTTTGTTCTGTTATAAACTGATGCTGTGATGAACAACTACCCACTGCTTCTGTCACTCCCCCTGTCTTTGGCTCTCTCTTTTTCCTCAGCTTCATGTCTCCCCTTCCTCTTGCTCAATGCCGAAGTCTCTGTTGCACTGTTTCTTATTGTGACACAATGATGTTTGAGAGCCACTTTGATCTGTGTAACCCTTATCAGTTCAATTATCCATATAAAAAAAATTGAAATTTAATTCAATGTATAGTAAAGATTTGGAGTTGTATTTCTAATTTTCTGTTTGTAGATTGTTAGATAATGGGAATCTGAAAGAGAGAATTTATTACTATTGATGTTTTGGGCTACCTGAGAGGGCGGGGCCTATGTGCCTGACTCAACTTACATCTGATTGGCTGGTGAGTAAGCTATCGTCGCAGCTGCTTTCATGGATTACATCCTGTCATGGTCATCAAGAGGACCAGGGGCCTGTACTATTAAGCAAGTTTAACCTTCTCTGATTTAACTCAGGGTTATCAAGGCAAGTCAGGGTTGACAGACTCTGGGTGACTCAGCTGGAGTTAATCGGTACTACGACGGTGATTAAGATGTTGGTGTGTTGAGTCCGTGTCAACTTAATCAGAGTCTGTGCGTGCTCATGTAAAAGACCGTGTTCAGCAGCGCAGACACAGTTTCTGATTCGTGCTCTGTGATTTTCACCAGAAGGAAGCACTTTGCTCATGTCAGGATATGAAGAGTCTAATGAATTTACGGTGACAGCAGACACCGTAAATTCATTAGTTCAGTGTTTGTGTGTCTTTTTGTCTTATGGACACTTATTTTATTTGTTATATGTTTGAGATGTCAGGACACGTAAAATAGTCTAAATCTAGATAATCTGGATATTTGAAACCAATGAAGATAGTTCAGAACAGATCTGCTCCTAAAGCTCCTCAGCTGTAGACCGACCTGTATGAATGCAAAGCTGCTGTTAACAATAACTTCATTCTAACAGTCGTTTCAGCTGCAACAAGTCAGGATGAAATATACACATATTCTATCAAGGTGTGTATTAATCTTCCTTATCATTAACTCTGATGACAGTTGCGTTGTGTAGCGGACACTTATAACTGTGTGTCCAACAGTGAGGCTTTACTCCGCCCACTGGCTGCGGAGACGTCCGGACCCAGAAGCTGGCAGAGACACTGACATCCAGATCTTTAGAACATCATCGGGGTGAGTCTCTAAACACGGTCTCCCTGTGGACTGAGACGTTCATAATCCACACGCTGATATCGACTGGTTCTTCCAAATGTCAATTCACTTTTTTTGACGAATTGTAGCTGAGGGGCGGGGCTTACACAGACTAACCTCGAGTTAACCACGAACATAAACTGTTCCGAGATGTTTGGAGACGCAGCGTAAATTGCCATGACAACACAGCTTGATTAAAACCTATCCACCTTCGTGGTAAGGGTTAATAAGGAAGTTATCCCCGACGTCACTAAGTTACTCCTGAACTTACCCCGATAAGCCGGTTACCGCGCTTCGTAGTACACCACACAGGTAGTGTCAGGAGTGTCAGGCCAGTGTTAAAAATTTAAGAAAAAACAACACAGGACAGCTACAGGCCATCTGAACTGTAGACCTAGCCTGCTTTTAATCTGATGCTATGAGCTCTGTCATCATATGCCATTGGTTGCACACACACAAAACAAGTTGTAGTTAGTGCATGGAGTAGCTTTTATTATGTTCTTAGCCTAGTTTAAATGTATTTGTTCATATTGCACTAAATAAAATAGAAAAAGCGTTCATTTTAGACAAACATGTAGGACTGAAGTTCTCACTAGGTGAGTGTCAGTGGCAAAGTCTACAGAGTGTGGTTGTAGACCAAAGCTTCATTTCAAAGCATCTTCAGGCTGAAATGATCTCTGTCCCCATGCAACTCCATAGACTAAGATCATTTCAGCCAGATGATGTGTTTTGGAAGTGAAGCTCAGTCCAGTTAAGTACATTAATCATGTAAATATGTTTGCGTCCCACACAAAGAGCATGTTGCAGTAAACTTCCTTAATTACAATGTGAGGCAATAATCCTCTTAAACATCTTAACATACACTTGCACACAGTATGCTCAACAGTATGTTCAACATATTCAAGTACATAACAACTGCAGCAGCTTGCAGTAAGGCTTAGCATTTTTTAACTACTTTAACAACAGTGAACACAGTGACTCCAGTAAGATTTTATAGGATCAGATTTGTTTCTCTGTAATTGAACAGCGTCTCCTGAGAACCAAACAATAGAGGTTTACTGAGTAAAAATAATGTGAAACCAACAAACAAAAATGAGTCCTAAGACAAGACTTGGGATAAAACTATACAGCACTCAATTAGATAATTCTCATTTTTTCTTTCCCTGATCATCATAGATCTGTTACTGTCCATTTATATCTCTTGTTGCTCATCCAGACCGCTAAACTGAAAAACTCAACAAAAAGAAAAAGATGAAAGACCCATGACAGACAACTTCAGGATTTTATATTCATAATAAACAATGTCTTGTATGGTTTTAGTGTCAATTTTTTGGTTTCACTAAATGTTTCTGTTTGATTCTTGGGAGATTTTTACAACATCTACAACACATGTGTGTGTAGCCATGACAACTCCAAACTGAACAAAAAATACAATTTTAGAAAACTGATCTCAATTTTCCACTTTTCTGTTTTTCTTTTATATATATATATATATATATAAAATTGAGCTGATAAACACCTCAGCCAGATCTGGAGCTGTGCTCCTGAGCTCAAACCTGATAGAGAGGTTTGGACCAGGATCAGATTTTTTTGTGTGTTTGATGGTGCAGAAATGGCTTGGATATGGCATGCAAACACTGTTGCAGAAATCTCAGAGAAGTCTATATACCGTATATTATCAGATAACACTGAAGTAAATGAAGAAAGTGTGCTTCTTTTTTTGTAATGACAGGTGTGCTTGTAATCTCCCAAAAACTGCTTGTCTATGCAAATTCTTTGAGACAGACTGTATTATTCAGAACTTGGCATATTTGGGAAGATGGCCTAGATATCACATTGTGATGGGAAAGGTAAGTGCTGTCTGGATTATGTTGTTTTTGAGTGCAGGGAACATTTGTTAAGCAAGATGTTGATGATGATCATATGGGTCATGTGCCATCTCTGCGTGCGAGAACTGCCTGGGTATGTAATATGGTCGGAGACTCACCACCAGCAGTTTGACATTCCCTACGTATTACATGTCCTGGGTTGAACTACAGAAAGTTAGTGGCCTTGCTTTTCCAGTAGTGCATCCAGGTAAATCCACATTAGTGTTTGGAGTGTTGCCGCTCAGCCACTTTTCTGTTAAACACAGTAAACTACAATCCCTGTAGATCTTCTGGTTCCTCACCAGGGCAGCCAGTTTGTTATCAACAAACTAAAATGTGAACCCCATCAAATCCACACAAAAGAATATCTCAACAAAAAGGTAACACACGACATAATCCACAGAGATAGCAAACATGTAGTAACACTGATGTATTTAAATAAATTTAAAAAAAGAAAAACAAATAGCCTGCTTGGAACTATGATATATGTTTCTCCCCCCCCCCACAAAAAAGTTTAATTACCACATTAAATCCTTAAAATCACCTCTCCTCCTTCACCCTCATTAAAGCTCAAGAGTCTATTAACGTGCAAACCTTTTATTACATTTATTAATACTTTATAGTAAAACACATTCTCAGTGACTCAACGCAGGCTATTATTTCGACTGGATGTGTCTGTTTGTCAGCCTCCACATTATGTTCACAGATTCCTATCCTGTAACTTTCATCAATCTGAGCAGAAATGTTGACTCTCCCAAACAGGTTGCATTACAATTTCCATATGGTTCGATCCTGTGTGGAAAGTGTAGTAACGTGTCAAGCCTTCTCTGTTTACCAAGCTCCTTGAGAAAGAGTATTGTCTTCCTCTGTCTCTAGATTCTTTTTTAATTACAATGTCCAACTGCTCTTTGACTCGGAGGCTCTCTCACAGCGTTCTTCTCTCAAAAGGCATTGTTTTTGAGAGACCTAAGAATTTTCAGTCTTGTTTTCTGTCTTTTCTTTCTTGTTCTCTGTGACTCCATCTGTTGCAGAAGGCCTCCAACACTCTATGTGCAACAGCTCTTGATGCTTTATCGCGGAGATATCTGGATGTACCACAACAGGCCACAATGCTCCTGAAGTTTGGCCACTGTAAAGGTACACCCGACAATTTCCTCTTTATTGTATTGAAGAGGGGCAAACTGCTCATGTACAAATTATTATCACTGGGCAAGGTCATCTGTCACTAACTTTAGACCACTTTGAAAATGTATATTTTTATTGTATATTATAGTTTTTACTCAATTATGTAATACAAAACAATGTGTGCAGTCAGTTAAAAGTGAAAATAAAGTTGAAAAGAGTAAAAGAACACACCACACAGACAGCTGCTGGAGAGGCTGCCACTTGCACAGGCGCCACTTTGTATTATGGATGACTTGATTGCCAGTCTAAACTCACTCTACTTGTGTTTATTTAGGTTTGATTCTTTCTCATGCTGGTTCATTCTTTCCCTGTCCTGCCACCTTGATGTAGCTTGATGCCACAGTCATGTTGTTAATGCAGGCAAACTAGAGGCATGAGGCTAAAGCTGGGAGCCAACTGCAAAAAACAGACACCACTAATCAGCTGATGTGATCCTGAGTTAATGAACAAATGGTCATATTTTATACTTAAAAACGTATGTATCCAACATGTGTGTGGGGCTACATGTGCTGCACTTGATAAACTATGGAGTGGATAGCTGACATCACATCCAGATTAATTGGTAATTAATTAGGACTATGTGCCATCACCATGAAATGCCTGGGAGAACGTATAAAAGCTGTTCTTACTGTCTCTCCCTCACTGTACATCGCTCACAGCTCAGTGTAATGTCTTGTCGTAAAGCAAAAGCTGATTTTATTGCTGTCATTGTGCTATATTAGGCTTCTCATCAACCCCACCACTCCTCACCCTCTGCCTTTCTTT
This sequence comes from Centropyge bicolor, assembly GCA_037975185.1. NCBI lineage: Eukaryota > Metazoa > Chordata > Actinopteri > Pomacanthidae > Centropyge > Centropyge bicolor. Next base: position 12,348,268 of record JBBMOC010000002.1, read on the forward strand.
CTGCATTGCAGTAGCAGCATGTCACGCTGGTCGTCATAATGAATCCATTTAGGGCCGGAGTGATTAGGTCTGCCTTCTGCTCTCTGCTGCACATCTATCAAAGCAGCGTCAAACTCATTTCGTCAATTAATAATCCCCGCATTAGACCCTCAGTGTGTGTGTCACAAAGTACATGTGAGTTTACTCCATTAACCCTGTGTGTTAGAACTGTACTGTTCAGGCTTTTTAGGTGCACTGTTAACAGTATACTTTTTTTTTCACCACACATTCTACCTTTTCTCTCTCTCTTTGAAATTCAGGCTTTGTTAGTTTTCCTTCCCTTGATTTGCAGCTTAATGGCCTCTACTTTAGTTGACAGTTACGGTGTATTGCAACAGTATTCTTCATTGCCAAATGAAAGGAGGCTCAAAGTTCCCAGGCGATTTAAGAGATATTTCATGTTTAATAGGATTTATGTCTGAAGGCTCAGCTCTTCAGTGAAGGCTCGTGTAATTAAATTTATGACCCTGCTCATGTAATATTACACATTATTATTAGTATCAGTGGTCTAATTAGCGCAACCGTTTAATTTTATTGCGGCAAACCTAAAGCCTATAGCTGCATTGCATGATTCACAATTGAAGGATGAAAAGTGAGCTTTGACAGCTCATTGACGCTCGTATTGCCTATTTTTGGAGTTAAGGGTTTTTAACAAGATTCAGGCGCCCGGGGGGTAAGACTTTCACTCAATACTTTAATCACCATGTAAACTTCAAAATTAATGCAGGAAAAGAGCAAAGTGTGGTTAAATGGTTGGCAGCTGAAACATGTACTGACTAGGCATGAAAACAAGTCGGAGGTCATTTGCCATTGGTATTTTCTGTTTATTATAAAACCTATTATATATGTAAATGCTGGCATTTAACAGTTTGAGGAAGGAATGTAATTGTAATGACGATGTTTCTGACTGATATTGTGATTGCAATTTAAAAAATAAAATAAAAATTGTGAATTAAACTCCAGGCCAATATAGCTGCAAATATTGTTACAACTCAAGGATAGAGCGCAAAGACGCAATTAGCTTAGCTTAGCATAAAGAGTCAAAACAGCTTCTGGCTTGCTCTCAGATTTCAAAAATGTACCTAACATATTGTAACAGACTGTCTGACATGCTATGTAGTTGTTGTGATGTCAGGTTCATGGTGTTAAGACTGTTATGCTTAGTTAAGGAAGGGATCTGTTGGAGATTTCAGAGTTACATGGTTTCTTCAGGTCAGTGAACGCACCATAAAAGAGAGCAAGGTGTGTGTGATTTGAGGAGGGGTGGAAAAAGGCTATCTGTTGAGGGGCCGTGTCACCGGAGGTATAGACAGGCTGGTTTGCTGTTTTGGCGTTGGTTACGGCCGACAGTAACCTGTGTTCTGTATCTGAACAAAGAGCAGAGAAACTTGAGAACGCCTCGTAGCCTCGTCAGTGTGAGTCGCTACAATATGTTAACATACTAGTACATAAAAACCACAAGATGTTTTACAGGAAGTTACAACCAACTAAGTCCAACATGTTCATTAGTGAGCTTCAGAGATGTTGGTAGATGGATATGAACTTAAGTAGCCTATACTGTTTTCCTCTGCAACTGTATGCTAAGCCAAGTGTTATACAATCCCTTTAAAGTGAAGATAGGATGTTAAGATGTGCTTAAAAATGTATGTATAAGATTCCAACAACTCGGTCCGCCAGGTGTCTTTTATATACACTGATCTACTGGGCTAGCTGCTACCTGTCTGACATTGACACAAGGCAAATTCCCAGATTATTCATCTAGTGCAAGATCCACCAATTTCTTTGTATTGTGAAGCAACAGAAATATGGTTTGTTTTATATAAAGTAGACAGTTTTGATAGAAAAAAAGATGAATCATTCAGTCCTAGTAAAGTTTTCAAACTGAAAAACAAGAGAGAAAATTCAGAACAACACCTGCATTTTCAGCATCAGTCAGCTTTTTGTATCATTTATATCGTAGAAGATTGCCATTGCCTTTATTGTTTCAGCAGGGGAGCCCAGACAATATTAAATCTTGTTTGACTTAATCAAATGCATTCACAATTTATTATCCTGTCAAATTATTTACTTTTTGCCACAATGTGATGCAGCCTTGCTTTCCAGTCAAAGTAATTAAAGTGTGACGTTCTGTATATTAGTTTGTTTTGTTTTTTTTGTTTGTGGGGGGGGGGGGGGGGGTGCTTAAAATGTTGCATAAATCTTCCTTCATATCCACAGTGAGCTGTGGAACAAAAACAAGGTTTTTTTAAAACAAATGAAAGGAGACTGATTCTAGTTCAGTATTATGGGACATATGTTCCAATTAAGGATACCTCTAAGGTGTGTGTGAAGCAAAGTGATGCAGTCATGACTGAATGGCCTCCTCATCCCATCCTGTATTCTCTGGATAAATCACACACTTGTGCAAAACCATGTGACTTCACGGTGCTGTAATACTTAAATCCCTCATGTTGTATAAAGACTAAAATTTGTTGCTCAGCATCATGTAATGGCTGAAAACAAGGCTTTTACACAGAATGGCCTCGGCGCTGTGCAGCACTCTGGATTTCAAATCAGCCGTGTGCACGAGAGGCCCCGTGTTAACAATATTTCAGTTGTAAATCCCTTCTCTCCTGTGGGTGTGGTTTTCCATGCATGAGTGAGAGTGTGTGAGCCCGTCAATATGCGGCTATGTATGTGTGCGTGTGTGCTCCGTGTTCAGAGCGGCTCCATTGTAAATCTCCGTTCTCCTGGGTGTGTGTGCAACAGGGCGAAGCTTTGTCGCCTGACAGGGAACATACGGACTGAAAATGCTCCTCCAAGATGTCTGTCATTTCCTCCCAGCCACCGCGCTCTCCTGGGACGAGCGAGTAACCACCCCGCTTTCCTCTTCTTTTCCTCTGTGGTGCCGACTCATGTTCTCTTTACTCATTTCCTCTTTCAATCCAAATGTGTTTTGTTCATGAAGAGTGAGCAAAAAAAAAAAAAAGAGGAGGAAACAACTAGAGGTAGGACCCAAGTAGACACAGGCAGTTATTAGTTTATGAATATGTAAAACTAATAATTGAAAAAGAGGTTGTGAGAGGTGAATTTTTATACAACACTCAGAGAAAAAAAAATGTAAGTCTCCAAAAGTTGAACGGGCCAAAAGCACATTACTCTGTGCCATATTAAATCAGGGCTCTGACTAAATCACTAGTTGCTAATTGTGCTCTCCGAGCTTAGACAGAGAAGTTTCTTTCTTGGGATAATGAACTTTTTCAGCTCATTGCTTTTGTGATTTGTGCAGTTTAAGGCACACAAACAACTTTCAACTACATTCTGGTTTACACTGGACCCCCTGTGTGTGCACATCTCACTGGCATCTACCAGAAGCCTACCTGCCAAAACCACTGGCAAACTTTCAAAAGCAGAGGAATTTTCTTCATTCTCATGTGTAAGGTTTATCCTCTTAAAAAAATATGTATGAGTCTTAGTTGATTTTCTTTCCTCCAGCCCTAAATTGCTGAGGTCAACCCTCTTTGTGTTCCTTTCTCCATCAGTCGTCCTTCTTCACTGCCTCTGCTTTTTATTTCCTTCCCTCCCTCCATCGTCCTTCTGCTCCTTCATCCCCTGCACACTTCATCTCCCCTTTAAGCAGGAGCTTTATTGCTGCTTCCTCCATGTTTCCTCCCCTCCATCCTTTGTCCCCTCCCACATCCTCCCCCTGTGCGGCTCCCAGGCATATGGCGACGTCAACAGTAACTTACACCACGCATTTTGTCAGATTGCCCAGGGGTGGCTGCTGTACACTGCAGAATTAGAACAGATAGAAAGGATGCTTCCTAGTTAAACAAGTACAGATTATCTTCAGGCCTTTGGCATATTTGTGGCAGTGTATGCACATGGCCCCGATTCAATTAGCAGTTAATTTGATCAACTGCCTTATTTGTCCTATGGAGAATTCACTGGTAAACATGGCATATGAAATTGAATACAATGGCCATTGAAAATACCAGTTTTTAATTAGCCAGCAGGTGTGCATTAGTCATGTTCTGGGACACCTCAATTACAGCTTACAGAGTTAATTATCCCTTCAGGAAGTGGCACAACAAAATTCATCTGTTTTTGAATTATGTGGCTTTAGATGCAAGTCAAGTTGATGAACTACTGTGACTGACTCAACATGCTATCCAGTCAGGAATATATGTTAGCGCCAGTCACCCATAAAAGCTCTCCAAGACTGTGTCTACTTCTCTTGATTTGTACTGTTAGTTCCCCTCTGCCTTTGGTTTTTTTACTATTGCAAAAAAACATTGAATAATCATAAATAAAAAATACACACAAAACTATGGTTAATACACAGTTAATAATAAGACAGAGTGGTGTTAAACAGAAGTAGAATGAGCAACGCAGCTAAAAAGCTCTGATTGCTTCCTCAACTTTGACCCTCAAAATTCAGTTCTGTCAAGTTGACTTGCTATTGGTCAACGCATGTCAAAGTTCAAGCTTGAAAGGTCGAATTTGTGCAGATTTACTTCATCCTCCGAGTGAACCAGCTCATATTTGCAATTTTGGAATTACTTAATTTTTGTTGTCTTACACTATATGTTTCAATAGCAACTAGGCCTGAACAGTGTCTTTTTTGATACTACCACCTATGTTGTCAAAGTGAGGCATCTTCGAATTCCACACATAGTGCCTTCAAACATAGTGATGGGGAAACCCAAGATACTTATCAAACTGATTTAGAGAACTATTTGCAGTCATCACACTAATCCAGCATAAAATATTACTTCACTGCAACTTCAACATACTGACACTTGTTTCAAACAAACACCACATTGTGCTTCAATAGAATCACCTCAACCTATTAAACAATTTTTAAAGTACGAGGTTATGAGCCTGCTTAATACCACACAGCCATCATAACATCGTAAGAAATACGACCTTTGATCATATTTTCTCTTTCTATATTTCTTTCTTTTTTTTTTTTTTTTTTTTTACCTCTTTCTCACTGCTGTTGCATGATCCTCCAGGCTTCATGTGATATTTCTGAGGCAATGACAATTAGCTGTGCCTGAATATGGTTCCTTGTGGAAGCAAGGCAAGTAATTTGAAATTTCCCAAAAAAATTAAATCCATACCCATGGGGCTAAAATCAGTAATCTGATCTAATCTAAATTGATTCTGTTTCCTCAATGGCATCAGGTGTGTAAGTTTTACACCAGGGTTGCCATGGGTCTGGAAAGTACTTGGATACATAATAAATATAAATAAATAAAAAGATAAGATCTTGAAAGTCCTTTGACATACCAAGCAATAAAGGGGTCCTCAAAAGTGCTTGGATTTATCCTACCACAACTTCAGAGTTTGAGCCTTGTGCACTCCATCTTCTCAAAATTCACCTGTGACTCAATATTTACACATGTGGAGCACTGAGCCATGCTTGATACACTTTCTCCCTTCCTATGATTCAGCTATAGGCTACAAGCATACAGCAATTTGCTGATCTCTATGCTGTGTCATTGACTGCTGAGACAGCAGTCACATCACAAATGTTGACGTACCTAATAAGAAGGAACAGAAGTATTTCATAATTTGACTCATATACACGTCTTTAATTTGTGGCATGGTGTTTCTATTGGATTACTATTGGATGAATTGCGAGCGCAGTCTCACTCTCAGTGCGTTAAAAACCCACGAATTTCCATAAAGTTTGTACACACATTGGTTTCCCTATCAATGAATTGTGATAATTACAGTGATCTCTTCACCCAACAGATCTCTATCTCATACTGGTAGGGTTTATAAATTTACCCCTATTGCTAATTTAATTTATTATTCATACATTTCATTTCATAAGCAGTTGTTTTGTTACTAGTTATATGTCATGACTTTAAATTTGGACAACATAATCCAGCATAGTTTGAGCAGCCAGAGTATATTTTTATGAATGTATTGAATATTGGCTCCAGATAAATAGTCATTTAGTGAGTGATGAATTGAAGTGCAATGCATTTATGCTCCAACTTGTAATGCTGTTTATAATTGTATCTGAATTTCTTCAATTCCTGTTATGGCTTTGTGGGTATCAGGCGCAAATGTCCAATTTTGCAATATTTTGGATTGTGACCAAATTTATGCCAAATAAATGTTATTTCCAAAAGTAGGGACGTCCCGATCACGTTTTTTTGCCACCGATTTTGAGTATCTGCAGATACCGAGTCCCGATCCGATACTTCAGCATATTACGCGCCTCAGCTTCAAATCAAACTGCTGTGTGCTGCCGTGTTCTGCGCATGCGCTGTTCAGTGGCATCTGTCACAGACACAGACCCAGACCCAGACCCGGTCTGTAAACGTTGGTAGTTAATAAATACTATTTGATTCTCATTTATTTTTAATCATTAATAGCCCATATATTGCAAATGTGGTTAAAAATAATAACAAGAAATATACATATGTATAATTCATGTGATACCTGATTGCTGATAGCTGACCGCATTTAGATCAAAGCAGAACAACCCATACAGCCTCGCAGGCCGCTGACATGGCTGAAGAGTTAGTCTTGTTAACTACCTGACTGGGTGAGCAGTTGTGGTTAGGTGGTTAATACAGCAATTCAAATAAAATAATAATGAAGACATGATCAGACAGAGCAGAAGGATTTGACAAACTGTTAGATCAGAAACAGAGCTGCAACGAGCCAGGGCCTGATCAAAGGTGTTACAGGCTCTTTTCATGTACAGATTGATTGAAGACAAATGTGTTGATAACTCACAAAACAGGGGGTCAGATGCATTATTTAGATGAATATTTCAGTCATGTATAATTAAAACGTCAGAAGTGCTGAAAGGGGCCTACAGCAAATTAGATGAAATTTCTCAGAGGAATACAAACAAGTCAGCTCTACCATTGTACATGCAAACATGCTTGGAGTCCGTTTCATATAAAACACTTTGATTAAAATGGTAGCTGATCAGCCGGGTACTTACTTTCTTGCTTGTAGTACTGTGAAAAAGTTAACTTGACAGATAAAGACAAGCAAAAACCTCTGACATAAAAACAAACCTATATATTGAATATTTAACAGCAAGTTCATTACTTTATTTCAAAACTTTTAAAAACCCCTCTCTGTTCTGAAGACACTTATCTATTCCAGAGAATTACAGTGGTGTATAAGCAAGATTATGTGGGTTCACTTATGTCCAAATTGGGGATATACATTAGACTCAAGACCAGGTGATTTGGGACAGCGGTGCAACTGGGGCCAAAAACTGTGATTTTTAGGTCAACAGTTAAGGTTATTATTGAGTTAGGGTTAGGTTATGGTCAGGTGGTACTTTAGGTTAGCCTCCAGGAAATGAATGTAAGTCTAAGTAAATTCCCCAAGCGTGAGTAAAGACTGCGTGTGTATGTTTGTATACACATCATATTATATTGTATTGTATATCACATTGTATTTACCACTCTCTGCTGTTTTATAATTTTAACCTAGATAAATTTCACTGGCCTATTAATTTCAGTTTTTTCCCCCTATTTTCCCTGATCAGTCTCTTCCTGTTGGGTAAATTTCCTGTAGTTTTTTCTCATTAAAAGTCAGCCAATAGTGTGCAGACTGGGAGACTTTTAATGCGTAAACGTTGATTGGGAAAGGCTGAGAAGTGAGAGAAGAGAAACTGAGAGCATCAGAGTGATCAATATGATCCAACTGTGTTGTTGGAATTTGCAATGTGGAAATATACAGACTCTATCAATACAGCAGTACAACACAACAAAGTTTGAGTTTGCTTCGACTAATAAACAGTAATTGTTCTTTAAGTTTTCCCTGTTTAGGATGTTTACAAAGAAAGAGATCACATGAGCAGGCAGATTTTAAATTATCAATATAAAATCAAAACAGGAACCCCACAAGTTACAGTGTTGTAACTATTGTTAAATCTACCTAGTAGATAGGATCAAACACATTTGATTGTCTCATTGCATGCGAACAATGGTTCTTAATTTATACAAAAAATACCATAATTCAAAGATATGATGTGCTATGATTCAATATGACCATGGCACAGAGCTTGTCTGCATTCATTTTCTTTCCTTGAAATCTATTATAGCTTGATATTCACAGAAAGTGTCATGGCCTGACACATACTCTTCAATTTGTTCATGAATAGATCTTTCCATGATACTTGATACATGATGTTAGAGGCACACATAATGAACGCCTCATGCAAGTTTATAAAATGAATGTTGGCGTTAATGATTAAAACAGTGCCTTCAGCGTTCTACAAGTTGCCTATAAAATAAAAGACAGTAGGGCTTCTTTTAACAGTAGGAGTTTATTTAGGTTTCAGTCAGGTTTATCACAGCCCCATCACGTCAATATTCATCCTTTATTAGATTGTTCATCATCAATTCTGTATCGAAGGGCAGCGAACTCAATCGCTCACAGTACTCGTTCTCTGTCTCTTTGTATTTCTATATTTCTTTCTCTAGCTTTGACCCATCATGATCCCAAAGCAATTCTCTGAGGCTGGTTGTCATGTTAGATGGATGAAGCCATCAGCAGACAGCCGGTGGTAGAGAGGGGTGTTAGATATGATGGAGGAACAGGACATAGCAGAGATTCAAACAAAACTCAGTCCAAAATAGAAGCTTTAGTTTTATCTTCTCTCTGATTCTTGCGCTGGTGATAATTCTACCCCACAGTTTTCTTGTAATGCCACAGATCTTCTCTCTCTCTCTTTCGACTTGTGTTCTGCCTCTGTGTTTCCTCTTTCCACCTCTCACTTTTGGTGTACACTCACAGGGGTCAGCTGCCATGTTAGATGGATCGAGCCATCAGACAGCCTGTCGTGACTCCTCACTGGAGATGAGATGAAGGAGAGGTATTAGGATACATTATCGACTTAATGAAATGTAAACAGAAAATGGAGCATGTGTGTAAGAAACTGTACACATCCTGCTTGACTCTGATTGCTTCAGAAACACAACAAGCTATACCTGTAGGACTAGTCTGCATCTGGGCTACAACAGTAGGCATCCGTTGTTGTGAAGCCGTTGTGTATCTCTCCCTCTCTGTAATCCACCCTGACCCCAAACCCACTCTCACAGGTCAGCTGCCATTTTAGATGGATGGAGCCATCAGCTGCTCTGACCTTTTTTAGTCCAAATTACTGACTGCTGCCTGGCTGGCTGGGAGACTGCAGGCTCTCAGTCTGACTCGGTTTTCTTTTTCTACCTCTGTTAGGCACGAAAGCATTGTATCCTCCTACACTGTCTTTCTTTCTTTCTTTTTTTTTTTCTTTATTTGCTGTGTCCACCCACCCAACAGTTGGATTTATTTTATTATACCTTATCAGAAGCAGACACGACTCGCAGCACATGGAACAAAGGTTTGGTGGTATGATCTAAAATACATCGTAATATATTGTCTAATATTGATAAATGATACCACCACATTTCTCATGTATTATTGTGGGGCACAAAAGTTATGAATAAAAATAAATAAAAAGAGTTCAGGAACAGCAAAAGTTCATTCAAGAGTGTATTTCTGTTTTCACCACATCAGAACAAGATAAGAGGCAGAACTTTATCCAACATGACAGCAGCTCAAAAAACAGAGGAGAGGTGAGTCTGTTTGCATTTGCTTTTATGAACATGATAGTTGAATAAATGATGAAGGCATCCACGTAGAATTCTTTAATGTTATAAATTTTTCATCTCGTCTTTTCTGATCTGATTTTTTACATGACATCACATGCATGATAATGACTTGTGTGGATACCAGTGTAGATTAAGGACAAAATTAACTCAATAATTTTTTTTTGGCAATCTTAAATCAGCAATCAGTTGGGGGCAGCAGAAACAAGCATTTTGATTGGCAGGTTCTTTCTGATGAAAAGAAGCTTCTCGTCGTCATTAGCTATGAGTATGTTTCTGTTTTCATCTATGTGTCACAGATGTGGTTGGCTCTCTGCACCACTGCACAGTTTATATACATGTAAAATTACATTTCTGCATTAACATGTTTCTTTTGGGTGCTTGAGAATTAATATTATATTTCAAAGTATTTCTTTTTAGATCTTCTCTCCTTTCTTTTGGAAAGATGACCTTCAGGAAACAGCACACCATCAGACCTATTCCAAAACTTTCATATCAATATTGGCACTTAGAGAACAGAACAGTAAAGTGATTGGAGTGCAGCTCTGCTTTCACTCTTAAGATTTTATTCTTCAGGCTTCATTCTTTTTTCTTTGATTCTTTTGGACGTTGTATTTTTATCTTGAACTGAACAACATTGTCTGCTTTAATCTATTTCGCTTGAAGGACTGAGTAAACATAGGTCCTACATAACCTTTTCCAAGACAGTACTGAATAAAGAACTGTTGGATAACAATCAAACAGCACGACATATCTCTCACTTCTTTAAAGGCACAATGTATTTTTGGAGCTATACGTGACAGTTGACTTTGACTCTTGGCATTATGAAGTGTTTGATGATCTTAACACTGAACCAAAGTGACTAGATAAGGTCTAAAATCTGACATATGTGGGTGTGTGAGAAGGAAGGCAAATCAAGAAAGTTTGAAAGAAGACTTTGATGATACCATATGAGGGTTTATTGTGACGCCAGTGACATAAAGTGAGCAGGAGGTACACTTTTCAAGAGGGAAGTTTAAGTTGCTGTGTGTAAGTTAAACTCTCTCACGTTAGAAACTACAGTCGCCACACTTCTCGATAGCTCATTGTCACACTTTGTATTTATCGCCACTATTTTGTCTCTTCTGTCCCTGCTGTCCAAAAATGATTTTCTTTAATACTGCCTCTCTTTGAGTTGCCACTCTTCCCTTTAGCAAAGGCCAATGGTCGGATGCTGTGTTAGTGAGGGGAAAAAGCTGCCTGCATATGAAATCTGACAGCCAGTTGGGAATATTACTCAAACCTCTGAGGCGTGCACCTTTCAAATGAAACCAGAGGGAGAGTTGCTGAAAGAAAAGGAAAGGTAGGAGGGAAAGCAAGAGAGAGGGAGAGTTTATGATGCGTTAAAATGATCCAAGGAACAGTATCCATTTATTCTCATGAAGCGACAAAACTCCCTATTGCCTTTTTTTCCCTGTCAACCTCATCCTCCCACTACCACCTCAGAAATCTGTTTTCTGTGTTACTTTCTGTTTAAGAAAAATATAAATCTCAAACCCAGAACAAAAATGGACTCTACAAGGTATTAAATGATGCTCTGATAATTGCAAACATGAAGAGAAATGTTGACTAGTCATTTCTTACCATGTCCACAGGTTTCAAATTCAGCACATGGATTACAGGATTACATGTTTGCTGCCAGCATATCATTATATCATATCTTGGGTCTAAAGATGGCACTGCACTCCATCAGAAGTGTTGATCGGCAGGTCGGAAACCAACTCTCCACACACTGATATGGTGTCCGTTCAGTGGGGCTGTTTGTACAGACTTTCATGGCAATCCATCTAATAGTCAGTGTTACTGAATATATGTACGTTTTCCTTTCCTTTTCTTTTTTTTTATCATTCTGGGTGAAATAGCATGTCAACAGAAAAGGGAGACACAGATGACAAATAAGATAAGATATAAGACATAATGGACATATACAGACAATAACATGATATGATAAGAGAGTACAGATTAAATTAGATTAAGTGTGTGTGTGTGTGTATGTGTGTGTGTGTGTGTGTGTGTGTGTGAGAGAGAGAGAGAGAGAGAGAGAGATGTGTATCCATTTCGAGATCATGGACATGTTGGTGTGTGGTGTGAAAAGTTTGATGCGTGGCAGGGAGAAAGAAAAATACATAGTGTTAATGTTATAGTGATAAAATATATGATATAACAACAATATTACACCAGTATTGTAATAATGCACTAATATGATGATATTATAATATCATCCCCTTAGTGCATAATAATAATAATAATAATAATAATAATAATAATAATAATAGTAATAATAATATTAATATTATTAGTAGTATTATCATTATCATTATATTATACAATATAATAGTAACTATTATAATTGTAATATATACATATACATTGAGAGTCAAGCAACAGGCAGATAAGCCTTTTTGTAAAAATAAATTAATAAATCAAAATATTTAAAAAATGGACAGAGAAGAAAGAGAGAAGGATTTGGCGAAACTCGGTCATTTTCCAATAGTATATGCCTCTTTGAAAAACTGGTGTTTCATCCATATATTTTGCTTCACAGTCATCTGTATCTCTCTCTGACGCCTTGCAAGCTCTTCAGTAAAGTGGCTCTAATTGGTGTTTTATTAGAGTGAGAAATCTGCCATATTATATTTGGAAGAAGAATGGGGCCATTAGCATAGCAAAGTATGGAGCATAGTGTGCTTATCTCACTACCAGGACTGGAGGCACACAATCTTTCATTCTACATTATATTTTCTTTATTGTACTACAGTCTGCATTTCATTCCTCTTAATAACACTTTCATTACCTTCTGCACTACTGCCCAGCTTATAAACCTCCTCTTTATTTTGCTTTCTGCTTTATCTTTGTCAAGAGATGTTGGCTGCAGTAAAGATGAATGGCAGATCTCAACCATGATTTTCAGCCTTTTACAGGAAGTCAGGAACTGAACTGTTTGGTGAAAGTGGAATGATTTCTTCTTCTTCTTTTTTTTCTTCCACATATCCTTACATGAAATATAACTAACTTTACTTTGCCAATTTTTATTCTGCAATTCCAATTTTAGGACTATTTCAACATACCTTCTAATGTAAACCAATCAGGGGATTATGAAATTAGCAATTACATGGATGTAAGTGAAGTTCTATGAGTATGTGCATAGGCCTCAAACATGCTTCACTATTACTTTAATCCTTCAAAGCTCTGCTTCAGCACATGAGAAAAGAACTTGATAACCAAATATTTATTGTTTCTGTGTCATATTTTCTGTTTGCTGCATGTTTACAGGTCTTGCTATGTGTTAAAACTTAAGACTAAAGACATGGGGATGATATGTACTCCCAGCTGAATCACTGACCACTGTGGTCCACACCCTGCCAGGCTTTAAAGCCGTAACTGTAGCACAACAGCTGAGTTGAGCCTGAGGGTCTTGGTCAGACTGCAACCACACCAGCGAGGACACCTCAGTCTGCACCAGACGGGGGTTCCCCCAGGCAGTGCACCAAGCACTGAATGAGGCACAGAACCAGCAGTCATCTCCCTGACACATGACTCTCATTGGGGTTAAAGGCGAAGCCCAGCTGTGTGATATGCTGAATGACCAGCACTTTGTGGAAATTGTGCATGGGGCCAGAGAGTATCAGTATCAAATAGGAGGTCCCAATAGTTCTGCTTGCTTCCTGTGACGTGGCAAAAAAGGGACATAGAAATATGCATTGGTCACATTTATAGACGACATCCAGCTGCCTGGCTGGTTGCACTCTAGGAGCTGTCTCACCGTTAGCACCTTGATTCACTCTCTGAAAGGAAGGACCCTTCCCATCATTATACACTGACATGCTAGTAATGAAGGTAAAGGAGTGGCTACTTTGAAATAATTCTTAAAATTTAAATTTTGAAGTCAAATCTTAAATGCTGAGAATAAGAACAAAAAAAAAGTGAAAAATCATCTTGAATTTTCCAGTCCACCTTAAATGGGGCATAAAACCTGCAGAAGGCCATGCTCAAGGTGACCCCCATAAATGAAAACATAATTAATAATAAATAAATATACAATTTTATCTCAGAAATTCTGTGATGTAATACAAAGCCTGTATTTATCAAACTTGTAAGAACTGTTGGTTTCCGATAGATGAGGTACACCAGAGGGAAAAAATAAATAAATAAATAAATAAATCAAATAATGGGTTAAAACTACTTTATTCTGAATATTCCACATTGTTCAGCATATTATTCATCATGGCCAGTGATAGTAGAACATGTCTCACAAGGTGTGTGCTCATCCTTGTTTATGTACCAGGCTCTGTATTCATCTAACAACGCAGAAGACTGAAAGCAGTAGCAGTGGAAACAACACGTTTGGAAAATTATAATTTTGTTTAAATGATCTATTTTGTCCTGATGGCTGTGGCTGTGTGGAGCCACTGTGATTACTATACTTTGGACAACTATTGTTTTAGATATTTGCATTTCAATTGCTGTTTGCCTTCTCATTTAGATCCTGTGACAAAAAAAGCAAGGACACAGAATCCAATGTGGAACGCTCAATAGAAATGTGGCTCTGCAACAGTAGAGACGGAGATGGTGGAACGGCCAGAGGGAGAAAGATAAACGGCAGATATGCATGTTTATTGGACATCTGTCAATGTTATGAGCTTGACATTTGGAGCAACAGTAACCAAGAAGGCCATGGATCAGCATTCAGTTAATTGAATTTACATATCTCATATGTCATATATCATTGCGTTAATTCACTGTTTTTTCCCCACCATTTTATATCCTTGAGCAACCCTCCTGTAGTTTTCTGCAGAGAAAAAAAGACTAAATATAGGTCTTTAGAACCAAGTAATCCTACAGAAGCTAAACTGACTCTTGATTCTCTCTGATTGTTGAATATGTTCAATGAGGACAAGCCTCTGTTTTTCTCTATCCACTGCACATTTATACTCTATCATCTCTTTCTTGCCACCCCTGCAGCATCAATCTTCTTCTCCCCCTCCTATATAAGAATACCACCCCATTCCTCTTGATTGTATTTAGCTGATGATTCTTCCAGAAAACTATTTTATTCTTCCTCTGAAAAGACACCGAACACCATGGACTGAAATCACCGAGCTTCTTTGAACACAGCATCTTTGGAAGGTATCAAAAGAAAATTAGGATTTGCCTTCAAATATTTGAACAAATTTACTCTTCTTTAAATGTTTCTGTCACTGCATATACAATTAAAGCAATGTACTGTTTTGCTGCTGACACCTGTTGCTGCTTTTACACTTATCTTAACAAGAGTCTTGACCATCACTGATTAATACATTAAGATATTCTGTTACAGTGTTTTGAGCATTTTTTACAGTGTGTCTTTCCTTTTGTGATATAGAGTTTATTAGAATAATAGTATTCTATATTGTCCCTGCAATATATAGTATTTTACATGTTTTATGTTTTGAGTGTTTAAGCATTCAAGGATTTGTCATCTGTCCACCTTGTGGCCATAATTTCCATTCATAAATTGAGGAACATTGTTTAAATAAAGGTGAGAAAAAAAATCACACATCTTTATCATGCTTGTGCCTTACTGATTTTAGTTCAATATTACTTTGACTAGACGGGATCATGTCCGCATCCAAAAGGGTTCAAGAACAGTAACCATATGTGGGAAAAGTTAATAAAAGTTGATAGCTGATTAATTTGAAGGGTATAGTTTTTAATGTGTGTGCACTTTGTATGTGTGTACATTTCTGCCTCTGTGATTTCTGCTCCTCAGCATGTAAACGTAACCAGACCTAATGCATCAGTTTGGATACTTACATTAATATACATGATCAACGCCTGTGTGCTCACGCTTGCCTGTATACGCATCCATGCCTCTGAGGGTGTTTGTCTGATGGTGAGTTTGTGTGTGTGCGCTTCAATGTGAACATGGCTGTGTGTGATATATCAGCGTGAGCCACCTGTTCTTGGAGCACTGTGGCGAGTGAGAGGTCTGGATCAGCCTGAATCCCGTGGAGTTGACACCTGTCAGCCTGTCAGCCCGTCTGCTTAACTGTCCTGTCCTGCACTGGATAGCAGCTTCCAGCGCTGATAACCCACAGACCATGTCTAACACTGACAGCTCTACCGCCTTACTGTGGGACATGGGAGGGAGACACAGACCACAGAAGACAAAGCTCGAAAGATGCTTCATGTTAGGAAGTGGCCTGTTGTGTTGAGGTGAAATACAGTGTTTGGGGGTGCGTAAAACTGGTGTTGAGACAATGTTTGTCTTCTGTGTGTGGATAATGTTCAGTGATTTCAACATTCTTACAAAAGATAATCAAATGATAACGAATATGTTCTTAATCAGCATTTCAGTCCATTCATTTCTGATGAAGGGATACATTTTAAAATATTTTTAAATATTATATATATATATATATATATAAATATTATATATATATATATATATATATATATATATATATAT
>JBBMOC010000002.1:12368634-12423473 GCA_037975185.1 Centropyge bicolor
TCAGAGTGATAGCCATTAGCCTGTTGGATACCTGTGTTTGACGGTCAGGACTGGAACGCTAATACTGTGAGTACTCCTCATCTTATTTTGCTCCTTCGGGGTGAAGCGGCGTCTACAGTTTATAGCCTCAACGTGCCGCAGCATCGACCTCAGGCCTGCAATGGGGGTTGGTTATTTGGTATTTTCTGGTTGTTGTTTTAGTGTATGTGGGCCCACTATAGGTTGTTATAAGTCAGTGAAACGTGCCATGAGCCTCGGTATATGTTTTCTGTTTGTTTTTCCTGATATTATTTTCTTGTTTAAGCAAAGAGGTTAAAGGAAAGGAGTCTAAATACAATTGAATGTGGTTGATGTAAATTTGGTTATTTCTGTGAAATCAGACATCAGATTTTTGGGTGTATTGAAATTTATTTTGGGGTTGAACCTGATATTATGCTTTAATATATATATATATATATATATATATATATATATATATATATATATATATATATATATATATTTAAAAGACTACTTGTACTTGTTGTAATTTTAAAGAAAAGACTTTCTGTCCAAGCTCAACCTTGAGCTTTCAATCATATCACAGTATCTTCTTATCAGCGTCAGTGAGTTGCAGATATTATACTCTCTCTGTATTCTAGTGTTTTCTCACATGGTTGTGACCAGATTGAATACAGGTAAATATGTTATGTATGGGTCTTGTGTCAATGATTAGGATGATCCTTAGAGAATGGAAGTCCAGATGTGGCCTCATTTAAAAACTGATTATATTAAATAGATAACATAACAGATGTGGGCTAATGACTTCTAGTGTGGGTTTATGAATTGTAATCTGGGTACGTTAAAGAAAAACTGAAAAGCATGTCCATATTCGACAAGCAGCAGCAATCTCTGATAATTCCCAAAGCTGTTATAATTACTCCTGTGGGGAACATGAAAGTGGGAGTTGCATTTTTATTTTTCAGCCAGTAGCAATGATCAGTTCTCATCAAAAAGGTCTCAAATACAACCAGTAAAAATGTTAAAACCAAACTGAGGGTAGATGAAATCCACTCTTAAGGGTTCATGCAAATGATCACAATCTGATTGGACTAAACTCACAGCAACCTTCTCTGGGCAGAGTGGCATGTTAACTTTTTTGCATGTATGTATTTCACTGCCTAAGTTGAAACTTTGACATTCTAGTGGAACTAAAGGAAAAGCCAGTGAATCACCAAAGTCATGATTCATCCTCTGTGGACCTTGAATAATTGCTTCAAAGTTTGTGGTGGCCCATTCAATGATTATTTCGGCATCACACTCAAAACCAAAGTGGTGGACAGACTGACTGCTTTACAATGCCCTCCCTAATGCCTTGTCACTTGCATGGCTAAAAACCTACTCAAATCCATTTTAGTGTATATTATGGTGGTTACAAACACTGAAGCTATTTCAACAAGCTAAGCTTTTTAGTTCATGTTGTCAACAAACCGAAAAGGGTCAAACAATGTATTTGCTCTCATCAGGATGGTAACCTACAGTTCCAAGTGAACGTGTGAGAGAATATAAACATTTTTGTTATCTCCAAGTCATATTTACAGATTTAGAAAGCCAAAAGAGCCTCAAATGCTTCTTAGAGCTGAGGGATTACAGAGATTACCGGAAAAAAAAAGAAAAAAAAACGATTTGCCTGATTTTCATGAAACTTGGTGGTAGAGTGTCACACAGGCCAAGGAAGAACCCCTTACATTCTGGAGCAAATCATGGGGCACTTAGCATATATGCCATATGTCATCATAAATCCAGTAGCTGGTAGTAAAGTTCAGTCTCAACAAAACATAGCCAGTTTTCATTGCCAAACCTCATACAGAAAATATCCTGGAATACTTGGGGACGATGGTCTCATGGGAGACCAAGTACAATACTACTACTACTAATAATAATAATAATAATAATTGTAAGATACAAGATCAGTTTTCACAAATGTATGTTAAGTATGAGAAATACGTAATAAAGAAGTACTTAATAAATGAGACATAATTCCAACAGTTCTGGAAATACATAAACATACAGCAGTAGTAGTGGTTGTGCTTATAGATTTACATATCATAATGGAGTGGATTATTGGTCTGGTGGTGATCTGCTCTTCTCTTTCTCTGTGGGTTTGTCAGTACAAAGAGCTTCTTTCACATACATTGTGACGATAAGTCGTTTTTTCCATTATTTATGTCAGAATATTTCTACAACACAATCTTATTGGATTCAAAGTCAGTAGTGTTTTGAGAAATTAGCTGTCTGTCTTTTTTAAAACACATTTTCTATTGTGTATGGAGCCTTGTGCATCTACTTGACCCTGTGACTTGCAAACTTACAATGAACAATCAGCTCTTCATTAAAGTTTTAACTTGCTCTCTAACTCATAAAACTTTTTTTGCATAAAGGAGGGGCAGGAGGTGGGTCATGTTGCTCTGATGCTCTGACTCTGGAGTCACTTTCAAAGTTCTCTGTCAGGAGTAAGCACCTTCTGCTTTGCTTATTGAGGGTGCAGGCTAATTATCTAAACATAATAATGTCATAACATTTCAATGACTTGCTCAAAGTTAGTTGCTTCGTCGTGTTTTTGCTGCACAGAGAGTTTTGGTTAATTTCAGAAGTATTCAATATTTGCTTTCATTTGATTTTTAAAACACTTTGCACACTCTCTGAGCAAGTGTTTCACAGATGGTGATGTGCAAGTGGAGGCCAAGTTATGCATCAAGCCACACAGGGAAAAAAAAATAAAATGAAAACACAGGGTGATATTCTAAAAGTTACATTAAAATAGCTTTGGACACTGTTTGAGGTGATATTGGAAAGCCTTGAATGCATCAACCCATGTATATAGCAGACACTCATGGGAAAAGTACTCAGCTTATTTACCTTTACCTTAAGTTAATGTAGTGATATCAAAGTGTAGAAATAGAAAGATAAAGGTAAAGGTGGACCTAATTTGAATTATTTTCTATAATGTTGGGTAGCTTGTGATTTTTTTGTTTAATTTTCATCTGTAATAATAAGTGACACAAAATAACAATGAGCTGAAGTTGTAAAATAAATTCAGTAAAGTAAAAAGTAAAATATTTGCCTCTGAAATGAAGCAGTATGAAGTAGCAACTAATGGAAAGTACAAGGTTATCAAAACTGTACTCATGTAGTCGAGTAAATGCACTAGTCATAATTTTGGGGGAATGAATGAATCTGCCTCAGGTCTGAATTCTGTTTCTGACTGCCTTATTCTTCTTTACAGTGGCAGCTAAGACGTATGAGCATCAGGGGTACAGTGAATCAGTATGTGTTTTAGTACAAAATATTTGGTTCGAGTTGTTTGGTGAAGTAATCACTATACTCGGGATTAGTTGGTGAACTGCTGCAGCTGACTAGCAAACCACTCACCATAGCTTCTGGAGTTTACAGCTGGTTTCCCTCTGTTTGCTCACCATTGTACTCAATATCAAATCAAAACATCATTGAACTTAACGCAAACCTAAATGGCACATATTCACTTCTCCCCATGATCAAGCCACAAATTACAGCAATTACAGTTTATCCCAATAGAATCACAGTTATACTTTTAATTTCAGTTTTAAATGTTGGCATCCATGATTCGAACTATCAGTCAAGGGCCCACCGGAAAAAAAGGCCACACAAACTCAGTCCTATCTCAAAGTCGCATAAGTACATACCTGACTGATGGTAGTAGAGAAGGGGAATGGAAACAGGGGGCAGATGTTATTACTGAACTATGATAAAGATGCACATTTTATTTGTTTGACTGGATGTTTTCAAATTAAAATCACATGGTGATGAAGATTAGAAACACTAAGGTATATTTTGTACTTTATGTAAAACCTCAGTCTGGAGGCTGTTCATGTCAGATGGCTGCTCTGCAGGTAGTGTATAGTGTGCTGTGTCATACATATTTATATTATATATTTTATATCATTTATAATGAATAGATTGATATTTGACAAATGGAATAAATATGTATGATTAGAAAAAGCAGGAAGTACAGACACAAAGTCAGCAGCTGGTGTCGAATGAAACACACCCCCTACCCTCTAATCTACGTACCTCCCTTTTTGTCATTCTATGCATCCAGTCATCATTTCCTGTATCCTTTCTTCTCATTTACGTTCACCTTTTATGAAATCAGTGAAATGCCATCTGTGTTTTATTTACTTGCACTTGAGAGAAAACCTGCGAGAGCAAGATTATGTGTGTGTGTGTGTGTGTGTGTGTGGAGGGCCAATATCTCTGTAATGTACCATACTGACACAATGTGCAATAGGAGGTAATCTCTTCATTGAGGCATCCACACACAGAGTGATATATTAAGCTACTATCCCGCTATCAGTAGGGGTATCATTAGACCAGACCTGCTACTGTGAATACATAATATCACAGTGCACGGGTCTGATTAACGCATATGTGCATGTGTGTGTGTTTGTGTGTGTGTGTGTGTGTGTGTGTGTGTGTTGTACAGGAGAGGATGTCGCTCCGAGAGCCAATGATGATTGCTCTGACTGCTTGTTACTCCAAATCAAAAGGTAATAATGTCTTCTCTTCCTTCACGCTTTCGTGACCTTCATTCTCTTTCTCCCCATTTTTTCCACACGCATCTCTCACATCTCCATTGTTTCCCCAATTTCTGTCTCTCCACTTCTGAACACTCATCCAATTTGTTCTGACTCATCTCTTTTTTCCCCTCCTCTGTTTGTTGTGTATATCTCCCTTTTCCAATTTTCCTCCAGCACTAATCTCTTTGCCCCCTTATTCTCTCTGTCGCTCACTGTGTCTCTTTCAGCCGTCGCTTTCTCTTTCTCATTTCCTCTGCGGTGCTTTGGTTTGGTTTATATGATGCAAGCAAAGAGCAGTCAACAACTCTCCACCTGTAAAGCATGTCATCATCCCTTTCTCTATGTCAGAATGTCCGTTGGGGTTGTGCTTCTTGTAAGTCTCTGAAAAAACAGATATATAAATAATGTATGTTAAGGTTAAGCTATTTCTCCCTGCATAGTAAAAGCATCAGCATCATCCTGCAGTACACTGATAAACTTTTTACTAGCTGATTTGTATCAGTCTTGCCAGCTTTGTTTATGAAATGTCTAATGGCTGCTCAGGAAGTTGCTGTAAGTCACCAAATGTTGTCTAATGGTAACTGGCCTGGTTTACAAATGATTATTTCAAGCCCCTGCTGTAGCTGTCACGACGGCTGTGGCGGTTAATTGATTGGTTCAATCCTTCATTCATTTCTTCTAAAAGTTGGCGCTGATATTTAAAGTCCCCAGAGGTTAAAGTTTGTTATTCTTCTAGCCACCAGAAGGTCAACTCTTTCACTTATCAAATGAAATATGTCGTCCCCTGCTCAGTGGATTGGCACTAAACGTGGTACAGACGTGGTTGGTTCCAAGAGGGTGAAGCTTAACGACTCCTCAATGTTCCCTGAAACTTAAAAAAATTGATTGTTCAAGGAAAGATATATGGTCATTTTAAATTTGATCCCACACTGCAAAAACTCAAAATCTTACCAAGTATATTTTTCTAATTTCTAGTCAAAATATCTCATCACACTTAATATTAGACACAGTAAGATATAGTAACTTGCTTTTAGACAGTGCATCTTGAATATCTTGTTAAGTGAAAGAGTCTTGAAAACATCTTGTTTTGAGTCATATCTCAGATGAAACAAGCTTTTTTGACATGCCAGAAAGTTTTTAAGCTGCTGTGCTATTTGTAAAAGATGAATCATCTTGTTTCAAGGAACAGACTTAACTTGAAACTTCACAATACAACTAAAATATAGCTAATAATGAGTTTTTCAAGTTACACACATTTTGTCTTATTTCAAGAAATCTTATCAAGACAATTTTCACTTGTTCCATTGGCAGATTTTTTCACTTATCACAAGCAAAAATATCTTATTATATAATATTGCTTTGTTTTTTTGTTTTTTTTTA
This sequence comes from Centropyge bicolor, assembly GCA_037975185.1. Classification (NCBI taxonomy): domain Eukaryota; kingdom Metazoa; phylum Chordata; class Actinopteri; family Pomacanthidae; genus Centropyge; species Centropyge bicolor. The sequence goes on from JBBMOC010000002.1 coordinate 12,374,610, forward strand.
CTTGTTTTTGGAGGGGCCTTTTATCCAGTGCAGCAACACACCTTCAAAAAAAATGGGACAGGGACAACAAAACACTGGAATATTTGTGTAATACAAAAAAATATTTGCCAAATAATTAGGTTAATTTGCAACAGGAGCACATACATGATCGGCGGGTATGTGTAAATTGATTTGATGGATTGATGCATCTGAGCAACTGGATGGACTGTGATAGGAATGTGGTACAAACATTTCTGTTCCCTATGGAAGGCATTATAATAGCTGTGGAAATGGTGTGAAATTTCACTGGCTGAACATACTGACCGTCCTGCTTGCACCACCCTTATACTTTTATGCAACATGACAAACCCTTTTAGTTTATAGCTCCAACCAGCTATAAGCTAAAAGGGTCCCAGACGAATTTCTTAAATCGGAGACGTTTTCGTTAAGCCAACGCGAAATCCGTGCTTGTGCCCATCACAATTGCAGCATCCAATGAGAGTGTGTGGGACACCAGAGGCAGCAGACACACACACACACACACACACACAGACACACACACACACACACACACACAGAATCACTAATTATAATATTAATGCAATATAACTCATTAAATGAGCTTCATGGGGAATGAAAAGGGGATGAGTGACATAATAAGATGCATCAAAGATATGCAAAGGGAAAACCACAGCCGCTGAGGAGAGAGGCAGAGGCTGAGCAGGAGGTCCGGCAGCTCTGAGCGCTGCAGGAGGGGATGGAGATGGTGTCGATATGAAACATGTACTGGGGTCTACTGAGGTAAATGCAGTGATGAAATATCCCCCAAAAAAAGTGCAGCTGCAGCAATTTCACAATTAACTGAACGAATAAATTCAAATTCAACTTTATCACAATGCAAAATACAATATACAAATTAATTCATTTAATATTGTTATTCTGTATTACTTTATGCACTTCTCACCAGGTAGCTATGTTGTTCTCTACATACTGTCTTTATAACACAGGGAAATGTATGTTTTCTTTCTCCATCACAACCTTGTTAGATCAGTCATGTAGTTTGTGTACTCTCACGCCAATGTCAAAAAAGTGTCTGGTGGCGTGAGCAGCAAAATCTTATAGTCTGCGCTCGTCTTAACACCACTGCAGTCAAAAGCAGTGGCCCTGCAATAAATAGTGATATTTAGTTTTTATTGAGACTGTGCGGTCATTTTGGAGGCTGTAATTTGTGGTGCTGATGAAATGTATTGCGTTATACTGAAAGGTGTTTCTAATATATTTTCAACCCAATTGATATCAATGAGGGTAGGCTGTTATAACACTAAAGGTAGGATTTATTGCAGGGCTGTTATTAAGCCATTCTGTGACAGGATTTATTTCTCTCGGGAAGGAATTCTCTCTTCACCTGCTCTGCTTTGTGATTTTAATTCCGTCCAGAGGGCGTATGCGGGTCATTTCTTTCACCTCCAACCCAATAATAATTACAATCACCTGTTGTTTTTCTGCTCACTTACTGTAATTTAAATCCCATCTGGACTGATGTCCTTGCATTTTACTTTGTAAAGTCGATCTTCTCCTTTTAGTTTTTCTAGTGTGAAATTTGTGTGAAAATTCAATGAGTCAAATATGTTTCTGCTAATCTGATTGATACAATCATATTAACACCAAATTTGGGAACCAGGGCGGAAAATTAAAGCCATCAGGAGAGTGAGATCCTGTAAAAACTCATCAAATGTGATTCTGTAAAATCAGCTACAGGTAGGTACTCGTATTCTCTTTTGAGCCTGCTTATTAGCCTACATTTGTTTTCGTTTTGGCCAATGTGTGCTGAATTAGCTGTTAGCAGCTCCATCATTGCAATGCACCAATTGACATAAAGACAACTGTCGTAGGCAACTATAGGGAAAACGTCTAATACTGAAAATACCACAGATAATAACACATATATAAAATGCATTCTTAACAGTCAGTTTAAACCTTATACTTATACTATTAGGCCTAAACAGACAGGGAAAAAGAGGGGTAAAAAATAATAAGATTCAGCTCAGGTATTATGATGATGGAAAATAAATGAATAAAAAAAATAATTAAATAAAAAAAAAGATTCCCACAGCCCATCGTGACAGGTCCAGGCAATTGTGTTTGCTATCAAGAGGACAGGATCCAAGAAGTGCTGACAATGAAAGATTAATACACATTATACACACACAGGCACACGCATACTTAACCCCTGTCACAACCATCATCTACAGTGTCTATTACATCTTTATTGATCTCAAGTTAAATTGAATTGCTTGTTAATGAACTCCCTCTTGACTCACTTTAATCAGTTAATTTAATAGGTCCACAAAGGTCATTTAAGCACTTCATTGGTTATATATTAGAGGAGTACATTGTTTTAATTGTAATATTTATCCTTCATTTTAACCAGTGTCTGACTAAAGTAAACTTGCCCCCTAACACAAAGGAAAGAAAGTTCACAGGATTCATAAAACTTACAACGAAAACACCGAAAAAAGAATGAAATCTCTGGAACATTTTGATGTTTGAAGAGAGTTTAGTTGAAAGTATGAGTAAGAAGAAGATGGATGGAGTTACCTTTAGGCTACACAGAAATCAAAGCCTGTGCCTTGAAGTGTATTTACAACACTTTGAAAGTAATGTGATATTCTCATCATCTCCAACCATTGAATTTATGATTATTCCACTCAGATAGTCTAATGATAACTGATCTGTATATCTTGTCTGTGTTCATTTTATTATTCCAGAATTGGCCTTAGGACTCTTACACTCCATATGCTGCATGTGTGGTGGCTGTGGTGGAGCAGTCCTGGCTGGTGTCATGGGAGTTTATGCATAATGGCGCCTTAACAAAGATTGACAAAGTTGCTGACATTTCCAGCAGAAAGACAGTAATTGACTGACATCTTATGATGAGTTTGCCTCAAAAAAAATAAAGGACAGTAGCAGATACATTATCAGCCTCTCCCTTATGGAGGCCCTCCTCAAACCCATCCTTAAATTTTTGATGGATGATAACAACATATAACCAACTGAGGGACAATTGACCGCCCTGACGATCAAGGTTCAAAAACAGTTGTCAGGAAACAACCAAAAGTGAAGCCACTGAGGCGTGGACATGTCATTTTGTTTGCTTTCCTGATGAGTTGTTTAAATATAATATGAAGTTTTAGCAAATTTGTTAATGATAGCGTTGATTGATGATGATATTGATATGTTCTTTATTCAGTTTACCGTTTTTGTTTCAGTCATGTAACATTTGTTCAATATCAACATTGTCTTGAACAGTTGGAGATATAGCTCAGTGCACCAAACTAGACAACAACATTGTTAGTTTGTGAGCAGACGAAGCTGTTGTTGCCTGTAGCCCACCCCAGGGAATCTGTCAGCAGCTACCATGCTATTTACATAATGTAACATCAATAAAAATGTATTCCCTTCCGTCTTCTTTCATGAATTCAGTCAAAGGTAAATAAGGCCCAATAAAATAAGATAAACATGTATCAATATGGTTTCCAGCATCCACACAGGAGCTCAGTGAACATTTTATTTCCCATTTCTCACTGTGAACTTAATCCATACGAATGGGCCTCAGGCTGCATTACTTTAGCAACGTGGACCTACTATGATACTAAAGACCATTAAGGTGACATCACCTATTTTACCTCACCACAACTGTTAAAGATCAAAAGCAAAAACTGGACCTCAGCATATGTATGATCATTCCAGCTTCACAGAGCTGCTACTGTGGCTGTACGTTCTTAGTCTGGATGTTTGCATTTAAGACGGTCTTGATTTGTTGGTGGCACTTCTGCACAATCTGCACCAATAGCACTGAATCATGAATTCTCAAGTACTCAAAATAAGAAAAACACTGAGTTCAGTGCTAGATATTAGCTTGGTTAACACATACACACCAGCAGTTCTTGCATTAAAGTAGTATACACACAGTACACACATAAACCATTTCAGACTTTTTCAGCACTTTCTTGTCGGAACTACTCTCTAACTCTCTGCGGACATCAGCAGAATCACCAGCAGGTATGAAAAGCTCGTCCGTAATTCCAGCCACTCATCCAGATGGTAAAATAATTTACTGGGGGACCGTGTTAAACAAGGGACTCGCACACACATTTAACCCACGGCAGAGCGGAGCTGGCTTCTCTCCACTGTGACTTTACATGTTCGTAACACCAGATGCTACAGCTTCTGCAGTGCTTTAACAGCTTCTTTCTTTTTCTTTCTTTTTTTTTTTTTGGTTTTTGTTAATTATTGGCACCGAGTTGTGCTTGAATACATTTGCTGTTGTACTTTGTTTCTGGGAGGATCTAGATTCCACACGAGGATTGTCATCATGTCTCAAAGGGAGAAATGTTTGGCTACGTTCTTCAGAAATGTTGAAATTAAATGGTCTGAAAGTCCTTTTTGTTTAGAGATCCCTGGTGTTTCGACTTTTTTTGTGTCCTTATTCAGTCAAAAAATTGTATTGTATTGTATCAAAATGATATTTATTTTCCTGCAATGACAGCACATGTACATTATAATACATTAAAAAAAAAAAAAAACATTGACTATGCAGGCACAAAGACTAATAAAGCAGGTCAATAGTCTTCCCAATGTCGAGTGTTCTAAAGGGACAGGCTGCAGAAATGGCAGCTAATAGCAATGTTATACGCACATAATACTTAAGAGGAAAGAATGTTTTGAATGTACATTCACACATAAATCTATAGTATTACTTCCATTCGGCTCATCAGCCGGAAATGGTTAAATAGAGGGGGAGAGGTGCGGCCCGGGGGAGGAGACAAGAGGTGTGGTGTGAAGAGACGAGAGGTGGGGAAGTGTAGTGTGGAGACGTAAGGTGCAGTGCGGAGGTGTAATGTGGTGGCGAGTAGTGTGGAGAGAGAGACGGTGGTGTGGTGGATGGTTCGTGACCCTTCTTGGTGGTGAGAAGAAGTAGTGTCTCTTTTGTGTTCGTTTTATCCCCCCAGAGTGGTGGCGCCTTACGTTCGTTTTGCCCGGTGTGTCCGTGGTTTGTTTCCCCCCATAGTGGTGGCGTTTTTTGTTCTTCTATTCACAGGTCCTGGTCTGTGGTGTTTAGTTTTGACCAGCGCTTTTTGTTCCAGTTATCATCACTTTGTTCTTTTTTATTAATAAAAATCATTGTCTTATCACACAGCCAGTCTCTGTGTCACTCTCATTTGTCCTGGTTAAACGTTTATTCCTTTGTTTTCCTCCCCTCATCCCCTGGCAACACCCCCAGGAGGTAACACATACCTTGACAGCAAGAATGCCAGCTCTAATGTCAGTCAACAGCTTAGAAACACCCTTCCACAGACTGAAGGTTAGACAATGTGTATGTTCTTACATTGTTACGTACATTATTTATTTAAATACTTCCAGGCCATGAATCAAATATATATCAGGATCATTATTTTTCCTTCCTTTTTCTCCCATCTAAGAAGCATCAGATGGATCAAATTTAGAGAAATCATAATGAATGTCCAGTGTGTGCCTGTGGCTACATGGCGGACGAAGAGGAGAGGATGTTGAGACACTAATAATTTGAAATAATTTGTTTTGTTACTGAAGAATGTCAGGGGAAAAAAGAAAAGGAAATACAGCAGGGAAACTCTTTTTCTGTCATTGCATAAAGTGAAAACAGGGGGAAGCATCTCAGAGATTTGTGGCATACTGAAATTGATTCTGATTCTGAAGTAAATCCATCCCTGTGAAAAAGTGAAGGAGGTCAGGGTGGATGGATGAGTCAAACAGTCATGTCCTTTTTGAAACCAAAAGTCCATATAGACAATCCCATCCAAACAGGGCTATTACATTTGAAGAGGAGTTATATTGTGTGGATGGCAGGTGATGGATTTACACAAGTGGTGTTAGACAAGTAGTCTAATTAATTGTCCAAAGCCTTGGAGGTTATGAAAAGCTGTACCAGGAACGACAACACACAATCTTTGTCACGCCAGGTTCCATGGTGCAACACCAGAGGCTTTAGAAACCTTCTTCAAATTATATGATCATATTTTTCACATAGCACAGTCTCCATGACGAGCCTTAGCTTACATGGAACAATGATGAAACTGGATTTAGTGATATGCCCAATTCCAAAGACATGGCCCTGCAGAAAGACCTTGGTGGTGGACTAACACAAATCTTACTGCCACCAGTAGGTCATCAATACATGATGGTTGGGGGAAAACAGTCTACTCTGTATTGAAATATTCCCATGAAACCCACTACCCACTGTCCAGACAGGCTGTTGACAGGACACAATTGAGACCTGTCGTCAACATATATGATTTAAACCTTATTCCATGTTTGGCCTGTAATCACATTTTTTTTTCACCTCAGCACAGATTGTAAATCTAGTGACATGTGCACATCATGCCCCCACCCCTCAGGATGCAGCATCCACATCTGCTGGTACAGTGCCCACCTCCTCCACCGCAGCTCCATCCCCAGACACTTCATTTACTGTCCTGTGACAGGCTCATTAAGTGCTCCTGTGACCCCAGAAAGTTGCTCCACATGTAAAAGAGAAAAACAAAATAATTTATTCAGACATGGTCTCATCCCTCCTTGGCTCATAACACCCACTTTCAAGCACCGCCAGAAGGGGCGGACAACAGGTGTCTCTGTAATCAAGAGTCATCACAAGTGAAGAGTACAGTGCCATTCAATGAAATGAGGAGTGTGCAGAAACCACCCGTGTCAAATGCAGGGGTAGATGACTGGGTGCAGTTCGAGCTTCGTCAGCTGTTTCACGTTGCCCACATCCACCTCCAGATGGAGAATAGCTGTGCTACATGTGGCGTCACTGTGTGCGGGACAAGGCTGACATACACTACATTTTAAAAGATAAGTATTTTGTATATACTTAAATATCTAATTTCCACACATACAAACACAGAATTTTTATTTATGTTTTTTATTTTTTTTTTTATTTTACCTAAATCTGATGCTTCTGGTCACATCCATTACCTTTTTTTTTTTTTTTTTTTTTTTTTTTTTTGTAAAATAACATTTCAGTAACTTCAAGAAACTTATTCTACATTTGCATTTGAAATTTAACCCTTTGGCGCCTATTGTCGCGAATTCGCCTCAAACCGCTTCCATTCAGAATGCATCCAAGGAAGTCTATGTTGTTCCTCCAATGCCGGTTCATGCATATTCGATACGCCCCTAGGAACCTTTTGCAAGCATTTGTTCCTTGGGGGACTGTTCAAATTCGGAACTACATCCAAATATTATATTCATACATTATATATACATGCATTATATGCATTCTGTGTGATAGAGTAAAATTAACAATCTCCACTTAATTTAACATCAGCTTGAAAGCAAAAACACAAATGATTTATTTTTTAATATAATTGTATATAAATTCGGGCATCAAAGGGTTAAATATTAGTTTATTTCAGAATTATATGTCTTATTCTGTTTTTCTAGCTAATTAATGTCACACATGGTTGTTTGACTGCGATGGCTATCATCTAAAAATAACCAGATGAGCAATATAAGCTAATTATAGAGAATAACTACAATATATGCCTTTAGAGCCTGAGTCGGTGACTTGAAAACAGCACGTCTGGTTTATCGTGAGTGTTCACAGTACTCAGCCACTGTGTCACTTTTTTAATGGTTTATCTCAAATGATTGGTCAAAAAGGCTTTAATCAAACTAGTTCTGACCTGTAAGGCCTTCCCTCATGGATGAGGTAAGCCTCGTGTGTGTATGCATTAAGGCAGTGAAGCGAATTAATGGCAGCAAATCTTATAAATACAGTGAGTGTATGTTATACAGCCCTCCAGCTAAAACATTACAAGACAGAAAAACTTTGTTCATTTTATGTAAAAACTTGCTTAAACCTGCAACCAAAAAACTGTCCAAGACAAAGAACTATCATACACGCTCCACGTTTGCACATTTGCCGCTGCACCCTCCTCTTCCCATGCTATGTACAGCACACGTTGGAGACCGTGCTCGAAGAAGTCTGCTCAGTTCCTGGCCCAAACCTCTCTTGTCTCCAGACTTGAGCCTGTAAGTCTTTCTTTGTTGGCCTTCCCACATCCACTTTTAGACCCTTACAGCTCTCCATAATGCTCCAGTCATGATTTCTTAACCCTAAAATTCTGTCATGTAAATCCTCTCATTCGTTTTTTCAACTGGATGCTTGCCTATATTTCAAAACACTGCAACAGCTATAAGGCAATCTAAATGCCACAATGAGAGCCAGCACTTTGGCCTGGCTTCTGCACTCTGCTGCTCGGCTGTTGCCAGCGAACTGAGCCCCTGTTCCCTCTGCCGTGTCACGCCTCTTCTCCCCCTCTGCCTCCACCACAGAGGAATGCTGCTCCTACATTGATCAGGGTTGCACAGCCTGTCTATTTACACCACTTACTGAAAATCCATTTCTTCCAATCCCACCTTTCTCCTTGACCTTAAGACTTTAACCCACCCCTGACTGCTTGCTTCACCCTCTGCACACACTACAGAGGCCTTGTTGTTACCATATTTATAGTCTACTAACAGGATAGGTGTTCCTGTTTAACCTTCTTGATGAATGCAGCACTCACTGCTCATTGAACTCTGTGGTACTCAGATCTTTACACAGTTGATGCTTGAGGAATCTTCAGTCTTTTACTCTTGCACTTACTGTAGGTCACACTGGGTAAAAGCATTCGCCAAATGCCTAAATGTAAATTGTAATTATCTTAGAGAACACATCCGTGTGGAAGCGCCTGCTTTTGCACGCCTCATTTCGAATGCTAAGTATAGTCCATAGGGCCACCAGTCAGTGCACTCAGCATCAAACAAAGTGGAGCTGCAAGAACTATACTTATCAATGTGAATAACTTTTCTGAGGTAGTTTTGGGGCAGGGGGTCAGGTGGACCAACTGCTTCAACCCAGTGGGAAAACAATGATACAGTGAAAACTGTATGTGAAATGTGTGGAAAATAATGATAAAATGATATGAGACTCAATAATTGGAGATATTTAGGGCGGAAAAATACTGCGTGAGGATTCACAAGTGGATTTTCCACTAAGGGTATTTTATTCTAAAACTCAAAAAAACCAATCAGTCTTGCCAACTAGTTGGCTGCCTATCATGGCCTTCATGCTTTAAATCTGGCCTCATCAACATATGTAGCCTATCACTGGCCCAGTTTCCTGGGGAGCAGTCTCCCCATACTCTTGCACCTCTTCTCACTGGAGCCTGTGAATTAAATCACAGGTGAAAAATGTTTTTGAAAAAGATGTTCCCCCCTTTTCACACACTCCTGTTTCATCCTCGTGCACGCCACCATCACGCCCATCAGAGAGTGATGCTTCTCTGACATCCCCAAAAAGGTTAGCATATTGATGACAGTTCTTCAATGTTCTTATATAATACATTTCTCCCTAAGCTGTCAATATTATATTTTTGGCTTAAAATTTTCTGGTTTGGTGGTCTTACTTTTTTCTTTTTCCTGTCTTCAAGCTTGTCAAACGAGTTCTGAGACAAAAGCCTGGAGGGGAGACGATGCTTAAAGAATACACAATGAAAAGAGAGGAGGAGATGAAAGATCGAACACACCGTCATCCTGTCAGCATGGTTGCTGCTGATATGGGGGAAAGTATTGGTAAGTAAAATGCTTTATGGTGCATGGTTTAGTGAAGAGTATATTCATAGTAATCAATCGCAGATATCTTTGCCACAAAAAAAACAACAACAACAAAAACAAAACAAAAGAAAGAAAACTGATGATTGCAATGAAATAGCCGCTGGTCATCACTAAATGACAACTGTGTGCTGTTTTAATATAGTTAAGACAATAGAGAAAATGATTATATCCTAACTAAACTATCCCTATTCCAAAAAAGGCCAGTAAATACAGTATTTCAAAAAGTCATTTCAGTTCAAAAATTGCCAACTGATCAAATTTAGCTGCTGTTAGAATGCATTGATTTTCCAGGTATGAGGTCCTTTTATCGTTCAACAGCACATGGTTGTATGGCAAAATGCTGGTTGTAATACCTGATTGCTACTCACAAATCAGCATACCTGCACATTTACAGAACAGTTTTATTCTGTTTGCATCGCTCCTTCTCCATGCCAGTCATTTTCCCGCGCTGTTCTGCATCTGTGAAGGGCACGTCCATGCGCGGTGGCTCTGTTGATGCCGTGCAGTCACCGCTCAGCTCCTTGGCCAGCTGAAGCATGAAGTTCCTTCTGGGGACGTTGTCGTACATGCAGCTCCAGTACAGCACCCCGGCACTGATGGCAGCAAGATACAGCACGTTGTCAAAGGCTGCGATCGGCCATCTACATGAGAGAGAGAGAGAGAGAGAGAGAGAGAGAGAGAGAGAGAGAGAGAGATGTAGAGAGTAAGAGGTTACATTCTACAAATTGTGAAAAAAAAAACACTATTGCAGTATATTAATAGGCCTACATACTACTACTGCTAGTACTATTACTACTACTACTACCACTACTACTACTACTACTACTACTAATAATAATAATAATAATAATAATAATAATAAGAAGAAGAAGAATATACATACATACAATACATCATCAAAATTTGTCTCACATGCCTCTTTCCTTATGTCACACTGTCAATGTCAGGGTCAGTGAATGACTTTGTCACTACACGCATGTAAATAGCATGCAGTGGGTTCTTTTTCATCACCACGTTATTGCATGTTGGTTATGAGTTTTGAGAAGCTGAATGGAGTTGTTGGTGCACAGAAACTAGCATGAAACAGTTATTGAAAAATATAGGCACCAGAATGAGATCATTCTGAATCAGACTCTGAGCCATCAAGTCTATGGAAGCCCAGCAGTGAGGGTAGTTGAGGCCTAGTGGCATGACGGAGAGACAGTTAATGACAGCTGCATGTTTTAAGGTTCTGTGTTTAGCAGGGATCCATCATGCCCTCTTCCTTTGTGTCTGGTATGTGGTATGTGTCACAAGTGTCATTCCAAGCAAATAGGGGCTTTCTCAGCATCCGATTATGGCTTTCTATTTGAGTCTTTGAAACTCTACACACTCTACGCACAAATACACATATTTCATTCATAGCGAATCATCAGTCACATCAGTCGCCACAGGCGGGAGTTGGTGGGGTTGGTGGTCATATACCTTCCATTGTCATGTCTGAAAGAACTCCTCAATAGGGTTCAGGAGAGGAGAGCAAGGTGGAAGTAGGGAGAGCCTGAAATTGTCAGTGATTGTCAAACCAATTACAGACCACAGCAGCCTGGTGGAAAATTACATTGTCCCATATGACAACAAACGTGGAGTACCCTGGCACATCCGTCCGGTCTCATTAAGAATGAGGATGTCAGGAAATGTGGTAACATGAGCTGTGTTATATGTGTTAAGAGTGGCACAGTGGTGAAGGACAACATTCTGGCTAATTGGTGCACAAATGGTGATGTTGCCACCACGCTGCCAAAGAACATGACAATGACATGCTGCCTGATGTTTCCTCCCTGTGGTGGTCTGCTGAAGGGAAAGCATATTGTATGACAGAAAAGCTACAGATGTCTTTCCATGTAATGTAGGACACACAGTAATACAGAACCCTGTTTATGTTGTTGAATGTGGTGCTGTTTCAACAACTATGTTTATGATGTGTCATGATGTGTGAATGCGTTTATGACAAGTGCTCATGTTATGATCATTCCTGTTCCCGTGTTAACACTTTATTTTTTCCTCTTTGGGGTCTGAGATCTCCTTCTTATAAAACAGTATAAACTCATATAGAGGGTAGAATTTCATAGCTGTTCTTTTTTTCCATTTGTCTGGATGACATTGATTACATGGTCGACCAAAGTGGCCCAGATCTCATCTTGGACAGTTCTCCTGTTCCTTCTGATTTGTTCTCTCACAACTCCTCTGTCCTCTGTGTCCTGCTCCTCTGCCTCTTCTTCTTCTTGCTCCTCACACACACACAGGCTTTTAGCTTTGAATTATGTGTCTACTGTAGACAACCATGTGTCATTATTTGCTGGCAGTGCTTATGATTTAGACTACCTGGCCAATAGAAAAGCTACATGAGTTAGTGGTTGCAATAATTGTGCCACTAGTACCACTTTTTGTGTTTTGGTGATTGCAAAAAAAAACCTGTAGTTTAGTTCTTGTGCATTTTAACCTGTTGACATATCAGACGCTGCAATGATAGAAACGTCATTGTTTTATCAGAAAAATTGATTACGTACCATAATGATCCCCCACGCAGCTCACTAATCCCTGATGATGGGATTAGAGGCTCGCTGTTTGTGCATTAAAATGCCAAATCTGACAATGCGTCATCTGCCACTGAGCAAGTTTAAAACGGAACGAGTCAGGGAGGACTCAGACACATTGCGCTGATAGAAACAGATGAATAGGCACAGAGAAGCCCAAGATGCTGCTGCGCAGATGTCTGCCACTGTCACCCCTCTGAGTGGATAAGGATGAGGCTCTTGTGGAGTGTGCGCGGGCGCCCTGCAGAGGCTCCACTCTCGCTGCACTGTAGGCTCGTGTGATGGCATCACACAGCCAGTGAGATAGACGCTGTTTTGACAGAGCCAAGCTTGAGAGTGCCCTCTGTAATGAACGGGACAGCTGCTGTGTCTGCCTGATGTTTGCTGTGGGCAAAACATACTGAGACAAAGCGCTCACTGGGCAGAGCTGGTGAGATGCCTCATGTCTGTGAGGCGGGGGGAGGAATCCCTCGAGGAAAAGAAATTCTCATCTGAATGGAGTTTGTTAGGGCTTTGGGTGTGAATGAGGGATTTAGCTGCGGAGTGGCTGTGCTCCCGTCCTCTCTGATAGGAAGATAAGACTGTGAATCCGACAGCACATATGTCACTTACTGACTAACTTACTGGTTACTTTCTGTCATCTGACTCCTTTTTAAAAAGCACTTCAACAAGGGATACACACACACAAAAAAAACACTCTCTCTCTGCAGTCTTCTTGGCAGGATGAAATGGCTGCAGCATGTGCTTTCATCATAGATTGAGTCAAATCATCTACCAGTGTCTGAAGAAGGAGTTAACATTAGAGGCCACACCACAGTCCTTTCCAAACACTGTCGTTCAGCAAACTGGCCCATATCCCTTGGTCTATCACAGTAGGAAAACCGTACCATCCAGCTGTGATAGTGTGTCTCTTGGAGTTGTCATGGCCTCCCACCCAGCAGCTGCACCATTGTGGCGAGGAATTGAGGGGACTGGGGGAAATGCATGAAGGAAAAGTCTGGAGCCAAAGTGGATGAGAGGAAGTGGGTGTGAGGCCTCTCAACATGCATGTATTAACCGATAGCAGGCTTTGCCACACCGAGCAATGCTTTGTAAGATAGTGACCACACGTCTGTGGAGCATCTGTTTACACAGTTTGCAGCAAGCTCACAGCCTTCTCTGCCACTGTGTGAAACAAGTGCAGAATCAGCCATGCGGAGGTTTTGAAAAGGCCGGTGCTGGCCATGGTGCTGGAAATCCATAACATTTTCAGTGTTCAGCTCCATGTGTTCAAGTATACACTTCTTTCATTCACCAATAAAGGTGTTTGCTGAATTGCCTGATTTTCACTTGTAAAATTATGCCTGATGTATTTAGCAACATTTTTATGTTTCTCTTTTTCATTTGTAAAAGTTGATATTTATTTAACCATGCTGAAGAGTGCAACAGTCAATTTTGAGATTTGGCTCAAAAATGAAAAAAAAAAGTGCAATAAAAGCGGGTTTTTAGAACAACCGGTATGTTTAAAACAAAGAAATGATGACAATACTAATTATATTAATGCATTATGCATCACTCTCTCCAAGACACATATGGGAAGACATATGTGGAAAAGCCACACAAGTCATCTTTACCATGATCTGTTTCCTCCACCCTTGTGATGACAGAAGGTTATACATTACCTTATACTATATTTAAATTAACCATTGGTATGCCTTTATTAAGGCAACCTCAAAAAACAATTGAGTGTGAGGCACACCGAGCTTATCTGATCCCCGATCAGTTCAACCACTGAATGATCTGTATAAGAGAGCACCGAGTGTTTGAGTCCATGAAGAAGTAGTTCTTCTGGATTTAGCAGTTGCCAAACAGCTTCACCTCACACTGGAGTGGAGGAGAGATGTGTCTTAAATCTCACCTGGATTTTATGATACACCTGAAATGACAAGTGTAAATGGGGTCTATTGGAACCAACCAGGTTTGCTTGACTGAGTGACAAATGTGTCACTCTGTCTTTATAAACAACAAACAGAGTTGGGTAGTCCTCAAAAACTTTTTAAATATCAAAGCAACACAGAGTGGCATTGTGTCTCTTTAACAAACCAACATCCTTGACTGAGTTTACAACCACTGCTTTGCAATGCCAATTTACTAGGTGATAACAGACAGTAACATTTTGCAGTTTGCTAACTCACAAAATGATCCAGCTGATAAAATCTGAAATGAGAAGCTGGCTAAGAGCACCGATCGCGACCTTAATTTTATGGAGGAAGGGTGGACACTGTGTTGTCCTGTATTGAAACAAGACCTCATTCTACATGATCCCTCAAAGGGGATAGTGCTGTGAGGTGAATGTGTGGCCTTTTCCACTTTACACCAAAAAGCAAGTCGGGAATAGATGTGGCAAAGACACAAAGCAACACCTTCCTTTCCTTCCTCTTGTCCCTGTTCTGAACTTTGTTATTTAAGTTCCTTCGGTGAAACATGACACAAAGTCGACAAATGCTGCCAGAGGAGGACTACTGAGGCTGTGGAGCATAAAATGTCCACGCAAGGTTTCTTTAGCGCCTGGGGATGAGGTTAGTGATCAAAAAGACAGATTTCTAACTGTGAGTGTTCCCTACAGAGCACAAAAAGCAAACAGGCCAGACATGTACTGTAGTGAATTTCACCCTTACTTTTTGTTGTTACTGAAATGTCTGATTATCATTTTTAAAAATATACATCAAAAAATGTCCACATGTATTCTGATATGCATGGTCATAGGCTAAAGTCCATTCCAGCATTATTCAGTGACCCTACAGTACAAGTGTATTTAGGCATGCATGTCTATATTTAGACTCTCCTCAGAAAACCCACTGACATTTTGTTTATCTTTGTGGCTTTATATGAATGCATAAAAATGGGTTCGTATGTGTGTGAATTTGTGTGTGTGTCTCGCTCGTGACCAGTCATGGACGTATGTGTGTGTGTGTGTGTGTGTGATTTTGGAGTGTTTGGACAATCCCTGTGGATTAGCTATGTTGTTGGAAAGGCCAACATCTCTTTCACAAAATGCCATCAGTAAATGTGTGTGTGGTAATAAGAGTGTTGAAAAGTGGCCAAGAACCTAGCAAAGGTCCACCAAAGCATGTGAATGTTCCATGTGTGTGAGCATCCTGCTGTGTAATCATGTTCTCATACAGTACTTTAAAATACTAGCTGTGTGCGTGTGTGTGCCTGTCAGTAACAGCAGGACTTTTTTTCTTTTTTTTGTTAGCATCCTATAAGTGAGTTTGAGTGTTTGCAGACACAATGGCAAGGTTAATGACTATGCTAAGAAACTGAGAGGCAACCAGAGACATTTCCGATTTGGCTTCAGTGCAGGAAGGCAGCAGACACCTGAGCTGCCAATAGATGGAGCTTGGCTGCTTGTGCTGTGGAGTGCCTGTTGTTGCTCCTCTCTTTAACCTAGAGAGGGTCATGGACAGAGGGAGGTTACTAAGTAGCTCTTTGCGCGGCTGCTTTGTTCTGCATCTTAAGTATGTTAGATATTGTATCATCAATCGATGTGCGCTGATTGTTGCTCTGCAGGTGTTACAGTATGTTATGATGAAGTGTTTTAGATGACTGTGCCCACTTTGGTTCAACCTCCTTCAATTGATTGCTTATCGATTGGTTATTTCTTGCTTTTGACATGGTGATCCACACCATTAACTCATCACATTACATATGTTGTAACTGCATTGCATTCTGGTCTATTGAGCCTTCTGTTGGTGGAAACATGACAATTTCTGCCTCTTCTGTGATTCCATGGTTTGATTGGTTATTAGAGACATGACATGAAAGATAACAGTGTTTTAGAGTCATGCTACAATGTAGAAACGTGAGACTGGATCGACTGTGTTTTGGCTATTTATCACTTCATTAATTATCCCGGTTGGATGGTGCTTCAACAGAAAAGAGAGATCATTTTCAGTCACAGCATGACTCGAAGAATGGCAACACGCACAGTATATTAGCAGCTAAATATCAGTAAATATTAGGTAAAATTGTCATTGTGAGCTTGGCATCAACCATATTTATATTTACTTCAACTTTTCAGGATAAAAAAGAAAACACATCAACTTTTATCCATCTTACTATTTAGTCAGTTTTCTTTCACAGAGACGTGAGCTTGGCTGTAGACTCTTAAAGCTTCAGTAGCCTTCACACAATATAATTAATTGATATGCTATTGATGATCTAATACACACTTGTATATACAAATAATCAAAGCAGTGCAGCATTCAATATGAAAATAACAGACCAACCAGGCCTGTACTGCTAACACACCACACTGCAATTGTTAAAGGTTATTGATATGCAGTAGAGTAGGCTGACATTTACACAGTGCCCTCACTATCACAGCTCCTGCTTGGCCTTTTACACCAGCAGTTATGTAAAGCAAGAAGTGATTTCCACCAGAAAACATGCTTGGTCATGCCCGGCCAGATAACCTCACATAGAGCTCAATCCAGTGGATCTCTGCTTCATTTATATTCACCGCAGCAATGGCTTCATTCCCTTTCAACTTTTATAGAGTCGTAATGCAGTGAGTTTTTAAACTACTCCCTGCCCCTTTCACTGCTGCAATGACGGTGCGCCGCCCTGCAATCTGCAGAAAGATATTTCAGCAAGCCTTTGATTGGCAGCGATGTGCAGCAAGTATTCAAGTTCAGCCAAAACACACACAACAATTCTCTCAATCCTGTAGCATGGCAGCAATCAGCTCTGAAAGTAGCTGCAAGCAGTCATGTCATTATCTATTCAATGTGAAAATCCTTGCTGGGCATGGAGGTGGGGCACGAATGAGTGATTATTACACTGGGGATTTGCATATCATCTTCTTATCAGTTCAGGAGGATTTCTCCAGGAAAGGTTTCTAACACAAGAACAGGACATCGACCATCCAGCTGGCTAATGTTTCTGCTGGCAGCAGAGGGCTAAAACACTGACGGCTGTTTGGGGAGCAATACTGCTCTCATCGAGGGAAATGACCAGGTTGCTAAAGTTGACATAGGATAAAGTACCAGCTTCCTAATTACAGAAAACAAATTTTGTTGCATAGATGTGAAGTGCAATTGTTTTATTTTTTTTTTAATCAAGAGCTCAAGAAGAAAGCCAGGCTAGCTTTTTCCCTCTGTGTCCAGTCTTTATGATGAACCATGATGATGTCAACACTCCAGCTCCATACACAGACATGCACTGACAGGAGTGGGCTGACAATCTACCTCAACTAAGCACATTTCCAAAACTGTTAATATTGACTTCACAATATGTTTTTTTTTTCAGGTCCAACTTCATTTATATTTCTGACTTTATCACAGTCATATCTCATATGACTTTACATGACTTTAAAATTATCAATCAAAGTGGTAAAAATCAGTGTTAGACAGGAATGTAATACAACATTCAACAGCCAAAATTACAGGTCAGGTAAACACAGTGTAAGAAAACCTGAAGCATAATGGAAATATAACAAGCTTATATAACCTAGTAATGTTAACCACATACTCAGTAAACCATGTGTGGAATAAAAAAAAAAAACTGCAAGAAACTGGGTAAGCCAATTCAGACAGAAACCAGAAAAGCCCTCACCTTTATGTTTTAGCCTGGAGTATGTTCCCGGATGAAACAAAAAAATTGAACAGTAACATGGACAGTGACATTGAGGTTAGGGAAAAAAAAAAGTATGCCACAGAGAGAAACATGATGTGGTGGCACCGTCCACAGAGGGACGAGCAGCGCCTGCATCCACTGCCAGGTTCAGGCACTGTGTTGGCCCGGTGTCTGAGAGAGAGGAGATAAGCACACAGCCACACACAGAACCATGCTGAGGAACAGAACACACACGTCCAGCCAGTGTGCGCACTCACGCACACAGCAGACACACTGTGGAGATGCAGCAACCAGGAGTTAGTACTAACTTGGCTCCTTCAGGTTTGTGTCACTGGTGTCTTAGCAGTGTTCCCTCAGAGCTAGAGTTGAGTCAATCAGGTGACAATTGGAGAGAGTTCAGTCCAGTTAGAAGATTTCAACTGATTTTGCTTCACCAATCAAAAGTTGGTGTTGAGTCTAGGGATGTAAAACTGGAGGTTTACCCAGGCCTTGTCTACTCTGTGTATGTTAACAATGTGTATGTTAAAGCCATTCAAAGTCAGATTTCAGTTGTAAGCCAATGAGGGGTGTCGCAGAGTAATATAGTCAGACTGTCATTGGTAGTAGTTGATATTGGAGCAGAAGCATTTTAATCAAGGTTTTCAGTGCTGGAGCTTGGCTGGTCAGTGTGGCAAAAGCATTCATGAGAGTTCTGCCATGTTTAACCATAGATACATGTTTGATGTTGTGAAAGTGAACAATAATGCCATTTTATACCTCAGTACTTGAAGTCACTGGTATTTAAAAGAAAAAAAAGTAGTTTCACTCACATGTTCCATGGCCTTCAACTTTTAATGCCTGGTGAATGATAGCTCACTTTGTGCTTACCTTGATTTTCAAACCAAACCTTTCAGAGTTCTCTAGACTCCAGCAGCCTTTGAAAGCATTTTCCTGAGTATCGTTGTGTGTGTACTGTTACCTTAGTTAATATCATGCAGGTGGTGCCATGCTGCAGCAAGTAGGATAAAAGCTCACCTATTATGTCATTTTCAATGAAGATCTGTCCTGCAGGTAGTGTTTGATGTTTGAATAAAGGTTAGGGAATCGATCAGAACAAGTGAGGCAATTAGCCAAACCTTATTTCCAAACACACTGTTATAAATCTGCTTCAAGGTTTGTTGCACTTTTTATTTGTTCTTGCAGAGTTAAGATACAGCTAAAAATCAATTCTGACATGTTTCAAAAATAATTAAGCATTATAAAAATATAAAATATTATTTTAAAAAATACAAATGTAAAAATCCAAAATAAATGCAAAAATATTTCATTAGTTCCAACGTTTAAACTTTATGTATGCATACTGTACAGTGATTGGCTCCAAACTAGCTGGGATGTAACAAAATCATCTTATACGTATTTAACAGATTCAATTGAATCTTCAGACTCCTTCAACAAATGAATGTGATTTTTTTTTTTTTTTTTTTTTTTTTTTGTTTTTGGTTAAAAAAGCAGCATTAACTGTTGAACTGAAACACAAACTCCTGCTCTACAACAGCTAATGTGTACATACTCTCACTTTTGTCTTAGTGAGAGCTGACATTGCTTTATGAACTCATGCACACTAAACATGTTGTTTACTGGCATCTTAGTTATTCTCTTTTAAAAATACTCCTGCTTTCTGGTTGCCTGTGTTTCTGAAGAAAGCAGAAGACACCAGAGCCAATGGTCAACAAAGAGCCATACACAGTTACAGCGGCCACGGACTGCTATATATGAACTTTCCAGAGGCATAACCCATGGTCTGCGTGCCAGCTGCAAGTACAGAATTGCAGACAATCCACAATATCATATAGGAGGCCTTACTTTTGTCATGGCTACATACAGGGAACATTCCTTCTTGCACTTTTAACGATGGCATTATACATAAAAACAAGTGTCCTGCAAAATCAACAAATATGCAAGTCATTAATTTGGACAGTGAATAAGTACACTTCAAATTTTTTGTATTTCCCTTTTATTTGTATGTTAATAATTCTACAATAATAATAAATAAAGTGATTGTAAATTGTCACATTTGTGATTGTGATTCTACTTTTTTCCTGTCCTCCTTCACAGGGAGGTCAGAGTTTGGGCATGGTTTGGATGTTGAATCTTGATCAAGGACACTCTAGATCTTGCTATATTTTCACCACACACTGTCTCCAACTGTTTTTTCTTCCCCTCCTTCAAGGAGCAGAAGTCATGTGATTGTCTCCATTCTTGCATTGGTTTGCATATTTGGAAAAAAAAAGAATGGGCATATTGGCGCAGGAATAACCTACTGATTTAGGTGAGAGCATAACATTTCCTCCTTTAATTTCCTCATGGGGTTATATCTAGAGCCTTCACACATCAGGACACTGATATTTACATTCACTGCATGCTCCCAGAAATATTACTAGGAAAAATGTATTTTGGCTCAATTCAGTTCTCATTGTTTCAGCATTTGCATTTCTATGTTTTCACCCTCACTATATAACCACCGAAGCATCACTGTGAGGCTCCAGCAGTCTCTCTTTTCCATCAGGCTCGGAGTTAGTGGCTCAGCCGTGCACTGCTCTGTCAGACATAACTGATGTTGTGGGAAAGTATAGATTTGCTGATGCTGAATTGATGTGACAGGTTAGCATTATTGAATTTCACGGCCGGCAGTGTTGTGGTCTTTGAGAGAGTATTCACTGTGAACTGTGATACTTAACTCTCCTGGAATGTCCTAGAGGACTTTGCACAAACATTTAAAAGCTGGCCCCTCTGGACGTCTGATCTCCTGCCTGATCGACAAGATAGAACATCCTAGGTTGGGTACTTCAATCGGAAATCTATACTGTACTTTTAATTACTACATTATTGTATCCCTCTGTATGATGGATTTGGGTGACAGCGTCTGGAGACTGTGTGGCTTCAGTAAAATATAATATAACATCACTTCTAATTTAGTTTGCATTGTAACATGTTGTGCATCTGAGCAAACTGATGAATACATGCTTCCTTTAAAATACACTGAAATGCAAAGTTGCAGTAGTACGCAGGAATGACATTCAAAACTGAGACTGACCTTTGCTTATGAAGCTTTTTAAAAAAAAATAGGCCCGTGTTAGTGGTGCGACAGCCAATCATGATCATGTCTCCAGTTTCATTGGTCCTCAACTGGATTCATACTCTTCCCTCTGGCGACTGGGAACACCGCCTGTTGAGTAATTTATGTTGTAATGCCCATGTAAAGGGTAAAAGGGAATACCATATTTCAAAACTTCCATTTAGTCTGATTCCCCTTTAAGTGAACAGTTCAGCATTTTTTAATGCCACCACAGCAAAATAGAGCTAAATCTCTGACTCCCACTCTCCAAGCCTTCTGCTCTATGAAATATAGATTTTCAGACATCTGCTGTTGAATTGATGTAGCAGATTAATAATATTGCATTTTAAAGCTACGAATGTTTGACAGGAAGAGTTGTGATCTTTGTGAACAAGTATCTACTGCGAACTCCTGTTTCCCCTCTGCTGAACCTCCCGCAGATATATTGTAATGGTTTGATCAACCAGTTTACTCATTTGCTCTTCTGCCGAGTGATGTATACATGCAGAAAATGCTCCAAACAAATGTTGGACTTGCTGGAAAAATGATTTAATTGTCAGATTCTGGATGATTAAGGTGATGTGTGGGAAAGGGACATTTTGATTGTGAGCCAATATCGTTGGAGTCTCTTCTCTGAAATTAATATGTGAACTGTGATCCTGTTAAAATATCCTAAAATATCTGGGTGAAAGCCTTGTCCTCGTTACCCTTTTTCTGACTCATTCATTTGACATAGGCTTCACAGTGTGCGAGGTCATTGGCTGGCAACCACAAATGTCATTAGTAACACTTGTGGGAGTTGGGATGAAATGGCCTCCCTAGAGAAAGAAATCTCAGGCTAGATCAGCTCCTTTCTCACAGCCATGATTACGTAATCATGTTGTCTTTTCCTCTAAAATCTCTTTTTTTTCATTTCTGTTAGATCAAAGCATAAAACTAAATAATAAGGTCAATCCCAAGATTATGCCTCCCTTAGAAATCAAACCAATGTTTCTCCTTCTTTCTCAAGCACAGCAATGAAATTACATCTTAACCATAATCCTTTTCCCATCAGTCATAACCCCACTTTGGAACAATCCTATTTTCTATATCAGTAAAAGAAAAACTTCTTTCTTCCCAAAATGAAAGGAGAGGGGGGGTAACCAACTCGGGTCATCTGTGCAATAGCCACTTGTGAACTTTGACCAGCTGTAAGACAAATAAGATATAAGAGTACTCCACCGATTAAACCCTGCACTTGTTGTATAACACTATCAGACTCATGATGGGCAGTTTGAAAAAGTATCTAAGTTTCTGTTTTTTCAGGTTTGTGGGCAGCAGAGGTCTCATAAACTCACTTCTGTTTAAAAATGTCTTTTTAATTTTTTTTCATTTTCAAGTTTTTAGTTTTCAAACCCAACCAACATTCACTCTAGTGCCATCATTTGCAGCAATAGCAGTTCACATATAGTACTCCCCAAGACCCATAAACTACCTTTGATGTATCTACTGGTTGGCTACTTTTATACACTGAACAAAAATATAAATGCAACACTTTTGTTTTTGCTCCCATTTTTCATGAGTTGAACAGAAGGTCAACAAAAATGTCCACCAGAGCTGTTGCCTGTGAATTGAACGTTCATTTCTCTACCAAACGCCATCTCCAAAGGCGTTTCAGAGAATTTGGCGGAACATCCAACTGGCCTCACAACTGCAGACCACATGTAACCACACCAGCCCAGGACCTCCACATCCAACATCTTCACCTCCAAGATTGTCTGAGACTAGCCACAGCTGCTGCAACAAAAAAATTCTGCACAAACTGTCTCGGAAGCTCATCTGCATGCTCTTTGTCCTCATCGAGGTCTTGATCTGACTGCAGTTCATTGTCGTAACTGACTTGAGTGGGCAATGGCATCTGGCACTTTGGGGAGGTGTTCTCTTCACGGATGAATCCCGGTTTTCGGTGTACAGGGCAGATGACAGACGGTGTGTATGGCGTCGTGTGGGTGAGTGGTTTGCTGATGTCAACATTGTGGATCCAGTGGCCCATGGTGGCGGGGGAAGGGGGGGTTATGGTTTGGGCAGGTGTATGTCATGGACAACAAACACAGGTGCATTTTAATTATGCATTTTTGAATGCATTGATAATAAAACAGCTCATCAGCTCACAGTATCTGGTGTGACCACCATTTGCCTCACACAGTGCAGCACATCTCCTTCGCATAGAGCTGATCAGGTTTTGATTGTGGCCTGTGGAATGTTGATACCGTGACAAGATCCTGAGGCCCATTGTTGGGCCATTCATCCACAACCATCACCTCATATTGCAGCATGATAATGCCATGTTGTAAGGATCTGTACACAATTCCTGGCAGCTGAAAACATCCCAGCTCTTGTATGGTCTGCATACTCTCCGGACATGCCACCCATTGAGCATGTTTGAGATGCTCTAGATTGGCCTATACGACAGCGTGTTCCAGATCTGGCCAATATCCAGCAACTTGGCACAGCCACTGAAGAGGAGTGGACCAACATTCCACAGGCCACAATCAACAACCTGATCAGCTCTGTGCTGCACTGCGTGAGGTAAATGGTGGTCACACAAGATTCTGTGAGCTGATGAGCTGTTTTGCTATCTGTTTCTGCTTCATTTCTCACTTCCAGAAAGAAGGCTTCACAGCTGTGTGGCTATTAGCTGACTGATCGTACAGGTAGGTACATGCAGGTACAGGACAGCCATAATAACCTGACAGTTTACACCATTAGTCTGCTGGCACACTTACGCTGGTGTCAATTGCTGCAGCTCACTTGGCACAGTTGACACTTCTAATTTTGGATGACTTTATTAAAAGTGCTATAATCACAATTTTAATAGTGACAATTTGTCTGAGAAAAGAGTCTCTTATAATGATCAACCTACAGAGAATTATTGGCTTAATCCGCAGCTCCCCTCAGCTCTACAGAGCTTTATAGCAAGTTTCAATTTATTGCATAGCAGTCTGGCCCATACCTTTACTGTTCTAGTTCACTTCCATGACTCACATCATAGAGACACTTTAACAAGTTACAAGTTAACAATCGACTTAAAAGTAGATGATATATCAATGATACAGCAGCTTTAGTATTGTGCAAATAAACAGTGAAAGATGACAAATAGTCAGTGATGGACAGTCCATAGATTTAGCAGATGTGGTACATGCACCAGCTACAAAGCTTAGCCTTCCTGTTGTCCTAGGGGTCAAAAATTACCCGCCACCTTGTTTAACAGCAGAGAAAAAACCCTAAATGACCATTTTCCAAATTGAAATTTTATGACTTTTCCTTAGTGACCCCAGCATTAGAAAAAGTGAAACATCACCTTTGTTCATATTTCCATGAAAGCTGTACACCACCAGGGTCCAAAGATTGTCTTCGGGGTCAGTTTGGACCCTGTGTGTAATCAAATTTACAAAGGCACACACACACACAAATCATGAAAAACTGAGATACTACTGATTGAACTCATATGAAACTAAAACAAAATTAAACAAATATTTTTTTCAAAGCATTGTTTTTGCTAATGCAGAGTCAGTGGAGTCAGTGGCTATAAAGCTCATGATGCATCTTCAGATAAATAAGAAATCCCCAAACTGACAGAGAGACATTTTTGTCAAAGAACAGCAAGATAGCATGGTCCTCCTTGACACCAAATGAAAACCAGGGCAGGATCGCAGCACATAAGGATGACCCCAGGGAAACAAGATATGCAGCTGTCCATGCCCAGGACATCTTCTCAACCTTCCTCATGTTCATCACACCAGCCATTGAAAATATCCTGGAGATGACAAATTTGGATGATTTCCGTAAATATGGAGACAACATGAGACTGCTAATCTTAGCAGGTGTATATAGGTCCTACTGAAAGTCTTCCAAACTTTTTCAAGAATGCTAAGATTCGACAACTGTGAGTCAAGTCCTGCAAGACATGCGACAGACAAACGTGGCCATCAGAGAGGTCTGGAGTGTCTGCCATACCACTACAACCCTGGGCCTGAAGTCACAGTGGATGAGCAACTGTTTCCATTCAGAGGTACATTTTTATTTTCATATCTGTAGTGTTACTTTTTTGCAATTTTAATTTTATTTTATTGTGCTGTAACATCATTGATTTATGTGATCTTTTTTCTTTTATTTTTTTTTGTCAAAAGGTCGTTGTCCTTTCCGGCAGTATATGCCCAACAAACGAGATATCGGTGGCCTGTGACGCCCAAACCAGCTACGATTGGAATATGTAAGTGTACACAGGGAAGATGACCAGTGGAGGCCCAGAGAAGAACCAAGGGATGCGGGTTGTGCTTGATGTGACAGATGTCATGTGTCACTTTTTTTTTTTTTACTTCTTATGAACTCCAGCAGCTCCTGAAGAGGAAGATCGCCATTTGGCACAGTTAGGAAGAACAAGCCTGAACCCCCCCCACACCTCCTCCCAACAAGGGAGAGAGAGGTGTTCTCGTTGAAGTTTGCCTTCACCCCCAAAACCACTCTTGTTTCTTACCTCCTAAAGAGGAACAGGAATGTGGTCCTCTTAAGCACACTGCACAAAACAGCTGAGATCAGTGATCGTGAGGACAGAAAGCCAGCCATCATCCTGGACTATAACCGCAAAAAAAGGAGGTGTAGACAACCTGGACAAGGTTATTGGAACAAACAGCTGCAGGAGGACGACTGCCTGCTGGCCCCTGGTCATCTTCCATAACATCATTAATATGTCCTCATACAATGCCTTTGTTATATGGAACAAGATCAACCCAACTTGGATGTCTGAGAAGAAGAACAAGAGGAGGGTGTTCCTGGAGCAGCTGGGAAAGGTACTTGTAACCCCACACATTGAGAGAAGGGAGCACCTCCCCCACATAGAAGCCTCTGCTGCACTTGTGAAAGCTGTTTAGAGGGCTGAACCTTGTCCTGACCCACCTGACACTGCAGCTGGGCCAGGCAAGAGAAGAAGATGCCAGTTCTGCCCTCGAAAGAAGGACTGCAAAACAAACACTGTGTGCTGCACATTTGAGATATACATCTGCAAAGCCCATGCACACACACTTGCATACTGTCCTACATGTGCTAATTAGACTGGATTGTTGTGGACTGTTCATCACATTTTTCTTTTGTATCTTTTATCTCCTTCTATTCTTATTTATTGTTATTGCTCATACACCTTGTGGGGGCAATGGTTCAGAAAATGGGAGAAGACATTCAGCTTGTAGTTGAATTCTCATAAGAAAATATAATTGTTGCCAAAAAGTTCCAGACTGTTGACCGTTGTTTCCGTTCAATAAAATTCATTCAAAACTAATTTCTGCACATTTCACCTATGCAGATTTAGCAATAGTCATAATAAACCTTTACTTTAGTAAAGAAAACAATTATGACAGTTGTGATAAAAACTAATGTCCGCTGGTTAGATGAAGTCCTTCTGCACTGTATAAGAGAAAACTCAGATATGAGTTTTATGATGCCCTCGGTGCTCTGAGATGACTTGTGTTGTGAGTGGCGCTATACAAATAAAATTGAATGGAGTTGAATTGATTAATGACAGGTTGTTTCATCATGCAAAATAGATTTGGGATTTAAAATTCAATTAAGCTGGTTTATTTTAGGGGCTTAGTGAAGGGGATCAGTTTTGGCCCTTCGGACAAGGGGAGTATACAGAATGTTAAGACTTCAGTCAGTAGTATAAAATATTTAAAATGAGAAAATGTATTATTTTTGCTTGTTGAACATTAATACTACTCAAAATGAATTCATACAATAAGAAATTCACCACAATCATTTTTTTGAATTTTATATGTGAGTGCAAGCCATATAATACACATTTGTTTCATAATAGCTCCCTCCTGATCTCACCTCCGTCTAATACAAGTCAATTGGTGTAACAAGGGTGCAGAAGACAGCCGCTAAAAAAAAACAATAAGCAACAAGATTCCTGAGTGATTGGCTGAGTAGTGTGAAGTTTTCTTCACACAAGAAAGACTGTCCTGTTCATATTTCTCAAGTTATTATTAGAGGAATTGTCTTTTAAATTTGACATTTATTTTATTTCCTATTAGCATATTTTAATTTCTAATTAACATAAGTACCTAATGCATTCATTAATTTTTTCCTAGCTAAATTGAATAATTAACGATGACCCAGCTTCAATATGTTCTTGACTTTGTGTGAAATCGCTGCTAAAATTCACTTAGCATTCTCTTTGAACACAACTTAATGATGTCGCCACCTATCTTTGCACCTCCTGATTTCTGACACTGATAAAACGTTATCTTAGCAACACAACTCTGCATTTCACTTCCTCCACTACATCCCTTGCTGCCCTGAAAATTGTCTTCTATGATAAATGTGTTTCTGCTGTACAAGGCCTGCTTTATTCAAGACATGCAGGATCAAACTCTAATTCCTCTCACCCTGATTTTCAAACTGCCTCATTATATAAGTCTAATTACTAGACCCTAATGCTCTCTCCATTTCCTTTCCTTTCCGACAACCTTTCTCCCAGTAGCCCCGTACTCCCTCCCCTTCTCCTCTCTTTCTTCCTCTCCCCCCCTCTCTCTTCCATATGCTGGCTTGCACAACAGAACAGTCAAATCAATATGGCCGGGGCGATTAATGCGCTGGCGGTGGCGATGTACTTATAAAGAGCTTTCATGGCCCAGTGAAGGATGAAATCACCCTCCGAGTCCTGAGATCTTAAAAACCTGAGGTGCACTGGGCAAAGACAGAGAGAGAGAGGGAGAGAGAGAAGGCGAGGGGGGGAAGCAAGAGTGAGCGAGATCAGTACAGAGTTCATTGGATCTCTTCCAATAGGTGAAAATGTAGAAGGAAAGAGAAATATGAAATCTTTGAGGAGGGCACTGGACCTTCTCCAATAACCAAGTAAAAGAGGCATGAGTCCACTTTTGACAGAGGGAACATGTTGGAGAAGCTGAATGAAAGAGACAGGGCAGCAGAGAACTGGAGGGAGAGAGAATGACGTGGCTATTAATGCTTTTGGTGCTACTGTAACTCCTCTATTTAACGCCTTGGTGCTGCTGCTAAAGATCTCTGGGACTGAAGACAAGCTTTTACCATGTTAACAGTCACAAGTGATTTTCTGCTTAAATGCAGTTGACTGGTCTGGGAGTGAAAACAGGTAGAAAGACAGTGTTACTAAATAATGGTGGAAATGAATAGTTGATACCATAGAATATATAAAACATGGACGTAGCCTCTGTGACGTCACCCCTTGATTTCCGAAGAGCAATTTTGAAGCCAATTGTAGCCCGCAGCCATCTTGGCAGTGGTGATGTTACCTAACTCTGGTTAATCCAAATATGGACAACAAGGTGGAGCGAGGGTGTAGCTGAATAAAGCCTGTTTAATCAAACATGCTCACAGAGCTAGCCGGCTAACCCGGTGGTACTGACTGGCTTCAGCACCGGTTACTAAGTAATATCAGAGAACATACTGCTGCTATAATCGCATCTGTGTGTTTAGTATAGTCATCTAATTAAAACTGTCCACCTTTTTGTTCAAATCTTTATATTAATAATGGTCATAAAATAATCTAAACATATGATAATTAAACAAACAACCAGTGGTCTACTTTATTTTGAGAAATGTTGAAAAAATTTAACTAAGTCAGATCAAATGTGAAAGAATGTAGAGCAAAATAATGCACTGTTACAGATGTTAAGCACAGATTTGATGTTTGAACACTTCAGGTCATGAAAAAAAACCTCTCATAGGCACCATGTTTTATTTATTCTTAGTTTAGTTATGAGTTCACATTTTCATTTAAAATAATTTAAAATTATGTATTTGATGTAAATGGTGATGTATGTATGACTCACCTTGTATATTAATATATTGTGAATAAATAAATATATATTAATCATACATTTTTATTCATGAAATCTTCAGTTGGCCTGTGTTGGCTTTAAATGTTTAGTCAAGAGTAGCCTCTCAGTGAGTGAAGTTTTGAAATTCAATGTGTGCATATCATGATAATAAGCAAAGTAGACAGGCCTTTGGGTCACCCTGAAAAGATCTGTGGCACTTGCAGTTCATTATTTCAGTCGTGTTACAGGATACATTTAAAATGAAAGGGAGGATTTCGCTGTCAACGTGTTTCGTATGGAACCAAACATTCTCTGAAATCTCACATTTCAAACCCATAAATAGTGTCCTATGTTGCTCAAAATGTGAATACATTTCACTTTTGTTTTAGAAAAAAAAATCACTTATAGCTTTACATGAGCAGCAATCATCCTTTATCGTCATTAAAGCCATCAGGCTGCTTTTTTATGGCACAACCTCATCGCGAGCTGTTCAACCTGTGGACACACACACATGCAGTTCTGCCCCTCTCACACTCATCCACACACACTCAGTGACTGATAGTAATTTCCTTCCAAGCTCATGTGTTGTGATGAAATGTGGTGATCAGCCTGAGCCGAAATGGCTGCCCTCTGCATCGGGGGGATGACTGAGGAAGAGAGAGAGAGAAAAGAATAGTTGGAGAGAGGGTAAGATGCATGGGTGAGATTTGAGCGAGAGAGACGGATAGGTGAAATGAGATGGGGGGGTGGGACTGAAACAATGGATGCCTGCACACACACATGCATATACATACCATTTCACTGCATGCAAAATAATACAAACACACACTTCACTCACACAGACACCTTGGTAGATGGCGACTGTGTGCATGTGAGTGTGTTCAAGCTTAGAATTAATAACCTAACTTCTCTTTCCATCAACCCCTCCTCTCTCCCCTTCCCTCCATCTTTTTTATCTTCCTAATGCCCTCGTTCTTCCTCATGGCAGAGCCTGAAGGAGACAGGTAACAGTGCTTTCAGGTAGAGCAGAAAATTCACCGGTTGCCATTCACTTCCAGGGAGAGTGAGGTGAATTTCTGATGGTATAGGAGGTGCAGCCTGAACGACCTGTGCTGCTGAGGTGCAGAGGGCAAACACATTGACCCTATGTCATCTTTTTCCAAGACGAATCCGCAGGCAGATTTTAACAGGGGATGACCTCACATTAACCTCTTTGACTCTGCTGAACTCACCCTTGGGTCCATCATTATGAACTCCTGTTGCACGGTGAAGCGCTGGTCAAACTCGCAGACCTTTATAGTTTGAATTCTGATCGAGATCTCACAGTCTTTAAGGATACCAAATGGGACGTAGAAAATGATTCACAGGACCTCTGTTCAGAGCATGAGGCTGGTGTTAGCTTGGATTAATGTACTGTCAGCTATAATGAATATTAATCGTTTTTACAGGGTGGTAACAAAATACAAAGTACAAAAATAACTCTGTAATCAACTTCTCAATCCATATCCTCAGTATTTTTCAACATTTATATTTGCACTAAATTAATCATAAATGTCAATGTCTGTCTCACTTCTCATATGTGGACCTGCCAAGCTTGTGATCAGGCACTTGTGTTGCAGCAGCACCACAGTTTTGAGCTGTAGGTCACCTGTGTTTTACCGTGTTCAGAGCCCAACACACACTAACTGTAGTTACATACATTAAAAATAAAAAAATAAAAAAATAGAGGCGTAGTCAGGGCAGTCAATAGAGTCAGGGCGCTTGGGATCTTTCTGTGTGGAGTTTGCATGTCCTCCCTGTGCAGCGTGGGTTCTCACCAGGTACTCCGGCTTCCTCCCACAGTCCAAAAACATGCTGAGGTTAATTGACTAATCTAAATTGCCCGTAGGTATGAATATGAGCGTGAGTGCTTGTTTGTCTATATGTGCCCTGCGACAGACTGGCGACCTGTCCAGCCTTCGCCCGAAGGCAGCTGGGATAGGCTCCAGCCCGCCCCGCGACCCTGCAAAGGAGTAAGCGGTAGATAATGGATGGATGGATGGATAAAAAATAGACCTGAAATGTTAAAAAAAGAAGAAAAAAGATGAATTTAAGCACTTAGTTAGTTAAACTTTTTAGTCCACACGTACACAGGTTACCACAGTGGCAAATTTACCATTGATAATTTGTAATATTTTATTAAAAACTTTGACCAAAGCTTTATTATCAGTATTTACAAAGAATGAAACTCCCGAACGTAATTATGCCGCATAGGTCATTATAGCAACTTCTCTATCCTTAAAACTTCAGTTTGGATGAGGAAACACTCTACATCTTTTATTAGGGACAAACAAAGGGAAAGTCTCACTCAGAAATCAACAAACAACAAACAAGGAATAAGCATGAGCCAGATGATTTTGTCAGGCTACTCAGTGAGTGAGCTAGGACAGAGCTGTTCTGACCATTGGAAAAGCAGGTGTGTGTGCTAATGTACGTCAACCACGACACACACCTGCACACAAACTTGACAGGGTCGGTCACACTGAGCGCATGGGCGGATGGTGAAAAAGTTCTTTATGCCGCAGGATTGTTTATGTGATACTTTGATTATTCTTTTACATGCTGAAGTTGAGTCTATAGAGGGCGCCTAATACTTCAGAGATGTCTTTGCTCGTACATTGCAACAGTATGCAGCTGTAGCCCTGAGCACTTTACCTTTGTACTAAGCCTAATGTGGACAGTGTCCACAGTGGTTCTGTTCATGATATAAATGTGAAGTTGGACTGCAGAACTACTATGATTGTGTAGACAGAGGCATTACTTTCTGATACACTAACATAGCTGAATCAATGCCAGAGTAGACAAGGCTGTCAGGCTTGTAATCAAGTTTTAACAAAACACTTCACATTTTGCTTCATCAAGGTTTGCAAAATTCTGACCAACACCATCTGAGATACTGTTTGAGATGGATCATTGGAAATATGGACAGATGGGCCACAGCTGAGCTCCAGATTCAGGCTTCATTGTGTTGAAAAAAAAAAAAAGAAAAGAAAAAGAAAATGTACTTTCAGTTCCATCAATTGCATTGTGTAAGAAATAATGGTGGTTTTGAATCAAGCAACAGGATGAATTCCGATTTCTTTGCACGGTTTGAAAGACAGCTTTGTGCTTCCTTCCAAAGTCTATGAATCATTTGAAGGGTTTAATGGAATAAAGCTTTCACTACATTTCACGTGCGGAGATGTGCATGGCTGTACTTGGCTGATGTTGGCTTTGGCTTTGAGCATGATGACAGCCAAGGGCTTACAGCAAAGTGTAGCTTGTGTTTTGGCAGGCTTTGAAAGGCTGCTGTGTGCATTTCCCAACTGAGATGCCATAGTGGCATTGTGGGTGACTTTGGGAAGTGTTGGAACTTCCTGAGCAGCACTGATGTAAAACCTGTATAAATAAAAGCACCTGAAGGACTGGAGAGCATTGTCCCACTGACATTGTTCCAAAGGGACTTGGTCCCATTATTCTTGTGGCAGGATGTGATGAGAACTAGAGATAAAAAAAAAAAGACCAAATGGCTCTCAGTATAACATCTGAACCAGGAACAAACACAAGACCTTCTTTCAGTCACCAGTGGGTCTTTTCATTTGGAGCGACAATGTTATTCCAAGGAAATTCATCTACTTAACGAAACTTTCAATGTATAACATGTTAGCATGACATGTAAGAGCCATGAGGTGTACACCTCAGGAATAGATCTACAGGAGCCCATACTTGTCCTGAAAAGGTTTAATAATTAAGGGAAAACTCAGAGTGGCTTTTATTGTGAAGGAATATAGGTATACACAGGAAGCAAAGTTCCTACACTTTAGTGGTGTTTAAGCCAAATCAGAAATACAGCAATTTTGAGCCCGTACAGTCAAATTTGAAGACACAGCTCAGACTAAAGAGGGATAGCTTGTTCAGCTGGTGTTGAAAGTCATGTCCCCTATTAGGAAATAGCTGATCTTTGGATCAGTAGTTAAGGTTCAGGTAAGGGTTATGAATTGGTGAGTAGTGGTGTTAGTAAGGGTAACTCTAGGACATGAATGTAAGTGTATGTAATGTAAGTGACCTCAGTAAATGTGTGTGTGTGTGTGTGTGTGTGTGTGATCCTGAGAGAGAGATTGATAGGTGAGATTAGGGCCAAAGATGGGATACTGCTGTGATGTTGTTACACTACAACTGCTCATGTATCACATACACAAAAACCAAGTCTGACACGCACACACACACACACACACACACACACACACACACACACACACACATCAATCACTCTGGCATGCATGGAGTGTTTGTTGATGTGCATAATGTGCACAAACACCTTCAGGGTGAATGTAAGCGCTGTGTGTGTATCTGTGTGTGTGTGTGTGGGTCTCTAAACAGTCACCTATTTCACCTTCTTGTCATCGAGCTATCCAGTATCAATCAATCCCCTCATCTCTCTTCTGTGCCCCAGCTCCTTACCTCTCCCTGCTCGTCTCCAGAAACAGGCAGGTTATCTTTAAAATTTCAACCTATTGAAGCGTAACAGGAATATTAGCCAATCAGAGGCGATCAGGAGGAGAAGGCAGACGTGACATTAACAAAGGTCGGGTCAATCGACGTGTTGTGTGTGGTTGAGAGAGCAAGAAGGAGCATGTGAGGTCATCGGCATATACGAGTTAGTCATGTTTTTGTCCATTTGTAACTATATGACTATGCATTCATTTATGAGTGTTTGTTTTTCTGACTGTGTGTATATGTATTTGTGAAGTTGTGCAAGTGCGTGTCTCCAGTTGTGTGTGCGTTCATGTGTATCCATGTGTGAGCTGAGTATTAAACACTGGTTACATTTGCAGACGGGATATTAAAATCAAATATTCATGTGTTTACTTAATTTCTCTGCTTTGTTGAATGAGTGTGTATTTGTGGTGGGTATATTTGATTTTGTTGTTTATGTCCACAGCTGTCCTCATCTGTGTATGTGTGGGTGAATTTATTTGTCGCCATATTTGTGTATATGTATGTGCGTACTCTGTAGATGTGTGGGTGGATGCACCTGCATCTACATGCCTGTGTTTCTATCTGTGACTGACTCTGTGTGTGTGTTGGTGTGTGTGTGTGAGAGAGAGGGAGAGAGAGAGAGATGGAGACAGTCCCTCCAGGTATTCCCTGCAGCCTTTATGAACTACAGAGAAAACAACTTATCACCGCTGGCTTTCAGAAAGTGCTCTGTAGATTTGTGTAGTAACCTCAGACAGCAGTGATGCTCACTTTGGCTTCTGATTGAACCATTTTTAATGATCATTTTATTTTGATGGTTGGGTACAGTGGTTGACAGTTGGTGCATTTTTGATTTAACCATGCAGCTTTCTGTTTCCTTGCTCACCCTGGACACAATTGTATTGTATGAAACTGGAGCCATTTTTACGTTTATCACTGTGACAGCAACCCCTTGGCCAGGTTCTCTGATGCTCTCTCTCTCTCTCTCTCTCTCTCTCTCTCTCTCTCTCTGTCTATCCCTGGAGCTTGAGGTTCATCAGTTATTGGACAAATAAATAGTAATAGTAGTAGTAGTTTTGTCGAACTACTACTATTAAATATAATAATAATGTAGAGTTTCATGTATACAAATTGCTTTGTTTATAGCATCAAGTCAAATGTTTTTGCTCTTGAAACGCTTCAGGAACATTTTCTGTAGTAGCTGAGTGAACTCTTTCCTGGGACTAAACAGGTATCGTGGGGACACATTGTGCAGCTGATCGATCAAGTTTTTGACACTTTAAAAGAAGTCACACCAACACCGGCTAAATATTCAAAACCATGTACAAAGCATTTGCTGACTCACTGCAGCAGGCATTTTTGTCATCAAAGTCACTCCGGTTAACTCAGTCAAACGGAGACAGTTTTAAAGACAACAGTATCCTCCACAGTTTCCAAAGCAAGATGCCATACTGAAAAGAAGAGGGGGGAGGTTTCACAGGCCTTGCATTTTCACTGCCAAAGAATTCAGAAATTGCTCAAATATGGTTTATTCAAAATACGTACTTCTTGTGAACTCAACAGTTTTCACAGCTTAGTTTAAAAATATCAGGAGTGAGTCAATTTAAACTGGATTAGATTGCTGGGAAAGCCTATGCAAATGCATTTTACAAATATGTCAATTCAAACGGAATTAACAGAATCCTGCAGTCAGGCATTACTATAATCTCATTATTTTAACCCCAAATTCGTATTATATTACGATACATCTAAAAAATTTTAACCCCTGCTTTAAACCTAAATTCATTGTCAAGCAACTCAGTTTCAAATATGGATTAAAGCAATATTGCACTCCAAATCTTTATATTATGACCAATATGGTACCCGATATTCACTGTCAATGACACACACACACACACACACACACACACAACCCCATGTACTGTATTCGCAAAAGCATTGTCTCTTCTGAACTTCATTTATTTCCTAACTAACCCAAGGAGACGGCGGCTTCTGGTGATCTATCATCAGAGACAATTTAATGCTGGCAGACAGACCAGAAAAAGAAAGATACACAGACACTGATACATTAGTCACGATGAAAATAATTTAACTGACAGGCTGACTGACTAATTGACACAGCGATTGTGCTCAGTGTGCCACTGAGAGTGACCTGTCATTTTTTGAATCAACTACAGTCTTGACATAATGTGGCCTGAATGAATAATTCATGTCAACAGACAAGGCCCCAAAATGGGCGATGGCCCTGCTGCAGGTTGTAACACTATGATTTCATGAGCCTGGGTCTGGAGTTTGTCATGTGGTTTCCTGACAGGGGAGGCTGGGAATGACTTGCTGCAAACAGTAAAACCTTAGATTTATTTTCAGTAGTTAGATAATACAACATGAAATTACTGCGTTGTAAGTCCTGCAGCCTGAATTGAGTGAAAAACCTTCAGCCATTGTTGGCAGGTCTGTCTGTTTTCTAAGTGTGCATGCACTGCTGTTAAGGACAAAGTTTTGAGACAAGAAGATTTTAAGCTACAGGCCATTCCCAGCACTAAGAAATAATAGTATAAATCTAAGCACATCGAGGTGGATCAATAGTGTCTCACTTAGGTTGAGGATGATGGCCCACTTTATGATTTAAGTGGACAAGAAGGGTGTACTTCATAAAAATCCTGCCGAGCACAGCTTAAAAACTGAAAAGAAAGGTGTCCTGTGCTCAGCTCCAACCAATGATTTAATCAGATACAAGAAAGTTATGTAGCTCTGTGTACAGGTCTGTCCTCTAAATAGTGTTACTTTTCACTCGAACGAAAAACAATCACTTTATGCAGACAGATTCCATTTCTGCTGACCTTGACTTGCCAAGGAAATGTATACTGCTGGTTCTGGCTCACACGGTCGAACCAAAAAAATCAGTCTGAAAATATAGCTCCTCAACCTCCTCCACTTGAGAAACTGGTGATGAAAATATTCAGTTAAACTGTTATGGCAAAACAAAGTGATAAACATGCTGCCATCCAGTGCTTCTGAAGCTCAGCTGCCTTTCAATGTTTCAAAATCGTGTAGTATCAAGCACTTGCCTTTAGCCATCAGTCTGAGAACTTGTGAGTTTGGATAGACGGAGCATTGCCCTGTTGATCTAGAGAACATACAATTGGCAGAGGATGATTTGGATCCTTGACCTCTAGGTTATGGGTCAGGCATGCATCCTCTGTATGAGTGAAGTAAGGTGGAGCCTCAAAAAGGACAATAAGAGCTGGATATTTTTTTTCCA
Organism: Centropyge bicolor; assembly: GCA_037975185.1. Taxonomy (NCBI): domain Eukaryota; kingdom Metazoa; phylum Chordata; class Actinopteri; family Pomacanthidae; genus Centropyge; species Centropyge bicolor. The sequence continues at coordinate 12,411,171 of JBBMOC010000002.1, forward strand.
TAAAATTGATGAAGATAAGAATGTGTACATTTTAAGACTGGAAGCCTCCCTTGTTAATGAAAACAATGAAAATGGTGATGCTGTGGCACTGAGGAGCTTCACAATGTGGACTAAGATTTATGCATCTACCATCTTGTGAGATTCCAAACTTCATTTAGGGGACTTTGCAATGACCTTATTTCAATATCTGGACCAGCTATGATTGTATGGTGCCCACTTTTGTACCAAAGAGTGAAGACCTTTCATTTAATATGCTTAAATCATCTGAAAAAAGGACAGTGTGAATATGGAGGCCAGCTAATACAGAGGACTTTGAAATAGCAGAGGATGGTTTCGATCCATCGACCTCTGGGTTATGGGCCCAGCACGCTCCCGCTGCGCCACTCTGCTTTCAGTCAGCCACGTTTCCACCAGTTCTGAGAGACATCTGATGAATACCTGGATTAAAAATTGTGGCCAACACAGATGGGAGTGGACACTTAGAGCTGCAATAAGGACTACCAGACTGCCAACTTTTTAAAAATGAAACTCATGGAGACAATGCCAAAGTTTTACATTGTTATTCAAAATGTCTCTCTTGCTAATGAAGAGTTAAATGTATTTATGCAGAACCTCTGTGCATCCAAGGTTGTTGTGAACCGTTATAACACATTCTCATAAACATGCTGCCATACAGTATCTCTGACAACTTGGTCCCCTCAGCCCCTTCTCACATTTTTCCAGGCTGCTGGTGTCTGATGGTCCAATCAAGCACTGCCTTTGTCTAACGATATTGTCTATCACCTTTGGACAACGCAGGTCGCTGCTTTTCTAATACTCACACACTTAATGTCTCTAGCAGTTAGATGCAATTTAGGATCATACCAGGCCTCCACATTAGCAGATGGAAACACTGTGCTTATGGCAGTGGTGGGATTTGAACCCACACCTCCTCAGAGGCTGGACCCTTAATGAAGCGCTCCACTCAGCCACACTACCTGAAAATACGCAGCCCCTGTTTTCTACATTCAGTCAACAAGGGAGACAGCTATACAGGCAAAGTAGCTTGAGACAATTCAGTGTCAATAAGAGCCACTATTGGGAGGTGTTATTCAGACATGTATTGCATGGCATGTGAATATTGTGCCTGCAGTGCTGAGCAGAGAAATCTAACTGGCATTGAGTTCATATTGTTTCTGTCAACATTAACATGACAAAATACATGTAAAATTGTGACCAGCACAGATGGGAGTGGATGTTTATCAGAGGATCCTTGGTGTCAATCCCTCCACCCCAGGGTTTTGGTCAAGACTCATGTCCACTGTGTCCCCCTGCTTTCAGTTGGAGAACTTGAGGCTCTCTTTTATGGCTGTGCTTTACAAGTCAATGCCTGAGCTGCAATGATACTTGGAGTCTTAATTAAGTCAAGTGGAATATTAACAAAGACAACCAGGCTGGCAACTTTTTCCAAATACAACCAATGGAGATTATGACAAAGTTATGTATTTTTTTTATCTGGAAGCCTCACTTGTTGGAGCCTTACTACAGCACCTTAGACCAATCAGTCACACTATCTGGACATGCTCATTCCTTGTTTCTGCAGTCAGTCAAGAAGGGAGAAAGGCAAACAGGCATTATAGCTTGTGACATTTTACCATTGGAAGGTACTCGTAAAAGACACATCTTGCATGGCATATGAATATTTTTATGCCATCGCCATTGGATGCTGGGTCATCTGAGAAAAGGATAACATGAGTATGGAGGCCTGCTGATACAGAGGACTTTCAAATAGCAGAGGATGGTTTCGATCCATCGACCTCTGGGTTATGGGCCCAGCACGCTTCCGCTGCGCCACTCTGCTTTCAGAGAGTCTGCCCTACAGTTGTGGTTTACAAGTCAATCACTGAGCTGTGATCAAACTTGGAGCATTTGTTAAGTCAAGTGGAGCTTCACAAAGGACAACCAGGCTGGCACCAGTCCTGAGGAAACACATCGAACTTTACACACTTATGGCAATAAGTTCTTATTTATTCTTTTATCATTAAAAAGAAAATCTGGATGAAATGGCCAACACAGATGGGAGTGGACACTTCAATAAGGACAACCAGACTGGCACCAGTCCTGAGGAGACACATCTAATTTAAGACACTTGCAGCAATAAGTTCTTGTTTATTCTTTCAACAATAACATGAAAATATGGATGAAAATTTGTAGCCAGCACAGATGGACCCACGCCTCCTCAGAGATGGGAGCTTTAATCCTTAGACCACTCGGCCACACTACCTGGAAATTCTGAGCTGTCAGTCAGTTTCTACAGTCAGTCAACAAATGAGGAAGGCAGGCAGGATGGCTTGAGACAATTCAATGTAAATAAGAAGCACCAATGGAAGGTAAATGACATGTATTGGATGCATGGGAATATTGTGTCCACAATGATGAGCAGAGAAATCAAACTGGCAATGAGTTCATGTTGTTTCAAAATTAAAATAGATTTATATTTGTGACCAGCACAGATGGGAGTGGACACTTATCAGAGGATGGTTGTCCTCGTTTCCATTGTGCCCTTCTGCCTTCAGTTGGAGAACTTTATGCTCTCTATTATGATTGTTCTTAACAAGTCAATGCCTGAGCTGTAATGATACTTGGAATATAGTTGAGTCAAGTGGAATCACACAATCAGACAGTAAAAAAATTATCTAGATAAAAACCAATGGAGAAAAAGTTATAGTCATTTTTCATCTAAAAGCCTCCCATATCAATGAAACATATTTTGCTGTCTGGTTAATTAATGGAGTTCACTCATTGGTCACCTTCACTTATTGCACTTACATCATGTAGTTGTAATTCATGCAGCACCTCTGCATGAGTGTGGGATTCAGGTAATACTTTGGAATACAATGGTGAAAAAGTCCATAGGAGCTGAAATTCAACTTATTTTCAGTCTATTCTCTCTCTTATATGAAATGTCAAAAAACTTGGCAGTAACTCAACATCCCCTTCACACAGCAGTTCCTTAGTATAAGAGCAAGAGTGTCACACGTACATATTTTTGTTGTTTGTCCTCTTACCGGTCACACAGATTCTTTTTTTCCACGTCTGGGTATTTTTGCTCCAGCTCCCCCTTTCCTGTTTTCTTTCTGTCTTCTCAGTATCTCTTTGTCCTTTCATGCCCCTTAAGATTCAGCCCTCTGTTTATGTACTACCTTCTGTCTTTCCTTGCCTTCACACTTCCTCTATTCATCTCCGACTCGGCTTCACCTCGTCTAGGACCTCCATATTTCTCTGCCTCCTACTTCCTTTCACTCGCTCCAGTATATATATTGCCCACAGTCAGACAGTTCATGGAAATGAGCTGTCAGCATCTCTTAGACACTCCCAGTGGTGTGGAATGAGAGCTGCTTCTCTTTCGCTCGCTGTCTCTGCTTTTGTCTTTTGGTTTGGTGGAAGGGAGGCTGCCTTTCTTTATTTCTCTCTACTTGCCGCTCCAGGGAACTTGGTGATGTAAATAAGCAAACAGACAAAGATTCACAAATGCATATGTAGATAGTCACAGACATACACGTGTCTCTGCATCTTATGAATAAAGCACAATATTTTGGTGCCGTTGAGGCGGCCCCAAACCCCCAAACTACCTGATTGTCCTGCTTTGTTCACCTGCTTCCTGCATGAGGAAGAACTGGAGCGCATAAATCTCTCATAAATATACAGGTTGGCAGATAAATAGGAGCAGACAGATAAGACATTCATCATACTTTGTGAGGATGTTTGCCTGTCTGTTTGCTACAAATTGAAAAGTTTGACTGCAGTGCGTAAAATATTTCTGGGTTTTGATGTGCTGGTGTCTGTGCATTTTAGAATGAGATTGATTTGCACTGGTAGAGCTGTTTACATGCTGAGTAATTTGTCAAGGCCAGGTGGAAGACCAATGCAAAACTTTACTGTGATCTATTATTAAGCCAGGGGAGGTTGACTCAGCACTTAATTGCTATTGCTAACACAAAATAAGAACTCCAAAAAAAATTTTCTCTACATACAACAACAGCATTTATAACAGCTTGATTTCAAAGTGAAATACATTCATGTGATGGGATCACTTCTTTCAGGAGACCTGCTCACAAGGACACATGTTGTGCAAAGTTCACCACAGTTGAACCTCGACAGGTGAATTGTACAGTTGACCTATGGCAAACTGTCTGGACAGCCCTGAGCTTTGAGCTACCTAGGTAGCTTGGAAAGCTATTGTGACTACCATTAACATGTTAATTCTGCCTCACCGGACTCCTACCACTGCCGATTTCACCACTCTGTGCTGTGACCAGGCCTTTAGGTTCGGTATAAGAACAGGGGGCACTGAGTCAGACCAGGACCAGCCACTACATTTACTGTGACAGTTTTCATCAGGTGAAGAGCAGTGCAACCAAAAATTGTGAATTTGTGACCTAATAGTTATATAGTTACATACAATTAATTGTGTCGGTGGTTATCATGCAAATATAAACTGCTGCATGCTTATTGCTCTTCTTTTGTGCGTGTCTTTTTTCTTTTCTTTCTTTCTTTTTTTTCTTGGGCTCCGTAACTGAACTGTTGCAAACTGTTTCATCACACTAGGAGTACGTTTCCACATATGGAGTACTTTTCTTCCCTGGTGTCACCTTTGATGTGTGATTGACAGGTTCATTACAACTAGTGTTGAGAGGTTTGGAGACAAATGTGTCTATTTGGTTGGATTTTTCCACCACTGAAGTTTTAGATAGCTTTTTCCAAACAAGGAACAAAACATATATTTACACTAACTTTTTTTATTACGCAGAGGGATGCTGAAGCATATCAGCAACTCATTTGTTTGGTGTACTATTATTCCCTTTTCTGTATTACTGAAAACAATTTCTGTGCTCTGCATGTTGCAAGCAGATCCATTTAAGTGTGAACTACAGTGATCAGGATATTACATCAGCAGGAAACACAAACTCTGGATGCTTCAGCACATAAAAATAGGATAGAAATCATTTTGAAATGACCTACTTAAAGTAAAAAGTCCAGATATATTTTGATGAAAATCATACAGTATTGTTAACCACCGTGTCCCCATAACAACTTAGCCGCATAGCTTTGTTTATTTCTGATGCCTTGAAGTTGTTTGTATCATGTATGTGGCCTTCTTGATTGTATTCATATAATGGAAATAGCAGCAGTATCTTGGTGTTTATACCTCTGTCAAAAAGCCCTCAGAAACTTTTTTTTGGTAACTTTAGATGCTTCTTCTTCACACTGTGACCAACACAGTGCCAGGTATACTGAACGGGCAGAGTGTAGAACCAGCACACCAAATGGCTCATGCTGTTCATGTCGACCTGAACTGACAGCCTGTACTCCGAGAAACCTACATGTGTACCAACAGCATGGTAAACAAAAGAGCCTGGTAAACACACATCTTTCACATGGCTTGCCACGGCTGAATACAATAGATATTGTATGGTCTCTGCCAACACTTGCAGGCTGTCAAGGACGATGAGAGAAATTGGTGTATTTATACAGTTTTAGTGTGCAGTGTTTTAGTTCTCAGTGAATTTAAGTATTTATGTTTGCTAAGATCAATGCCTGACAAAGTTAGTCTCTTTATCAGGTGTTTTTCATCTTTTATGTATCGTCACTAGCAATCTTCTCTACACAAGTAAAAAACTAGTGAATCAAACAATGTGCTCAGGACATACATGGCTCCTCACACACACTAAGAAGAACACATTTAGTTTGATGATTTCAGCGGACATGATTAGTGTATCCAATATATCCTATAAAAAAAGGGAAAAAAAATCAGATTTCTGTCACTTCCAATAATCACTGCCAAAATGCTAACAGTTTTACTTGAGCATAAAACACATTAACATATTAAGCATTTCCATAACAAGGTGTTTCAGAAATGTGTCCAACATCAAGTTTTGTTAACTACTCTCATGTCTGCTGGTTTACATTTTCAGCCATGTTAGCTGCATGGCAGTCCACTACTGTGGCCCAGGCTAAAATGTCTCATGATTATCTGGCTTTTGATTGACTGTTAAACCCCATTTGGACTGGATGAACATTTCAGGGGGAAGTGAGAATAAAATATTCACTAGGCTCCTCTGTAATTTAACTCATTGCTCCTGATGGCATTTTAACCATTGGGAAATTACAGGATGTGGCTTGTAATAGACATGGGCATTCTGCAGGACTGGTCCAAAGAGAATACCAGTACTTGCTTGAAGCTGGCTTTACAACAGCCCGTTTATTGAGGTTTGTTGAGTCTCACTCTCCTGATGGTTTTATTTTCCATCACTGTGTAGATTTCCAGACATTTTCAACGTCCTCTATTTTCACACAAAAGTCAAATTTTACGGAGTTGATAAAGTGCTGCAGAAGAAAAAAAACTGGAAGACAGTTTGTAATGGTCAAATCACCCCAGCTTTCCTCGAAGAATAAACTCAGTCAAAATAGAACTTTAGTCTGGTCTTTACACATGTCCACACTGGCAAGAAACACACCAGGATCCTTCAATATAAAAGAGAAAAGGTCAGTCGCAACTGTGTCATTTGTTTGAGCCTCGAGACTGTCTGAGACATCTGAAAGGTGTCCATCGGCTGACTCAGCCTCAATCAACCACACATTTAATGAATACTAAATACACGACTCACCATTTGGGAATATCGCTGTTGAATCAAAGTACTCAAAAGGCTGACCTTCCAGTCACAAACCTGCCTCTATAAACTCTCAGCTGACACTGTCCCTCATTTGAACTCAGACAAAAGTTTTGGTCATTTTCTACTGAGGGCAACTTCACAAGTAGTGCCATTAAATTCTCTTTCACCCCTGATAGAGCCTCAAATTGAGTGAGTGTGTCTCTGTGTGTTTATGTCCTAAAAGTTTATGTGCATTGTGTGTGTGTGTGTGTGTGTGTGTGTGTGTGTGTGTGTGTGTGTGTGTGTGTGTGTGTGTGTGTACAGACAGAATGCCCAAGTCTGTGCATTCATGCAGGCCTTTTCCAGCAACACTATGTGTGTCTGAGTCAATTCAGGATTTATCTCCTGGCACACTGGGTGAGTCTCAGACTTTTGTGGAGTGTCAATGTGTATGCATATATGTGTGTGTATGTTTGTGTGTTTGTGGGAGTGAGCGAACATCTGTGTGTTACTGTCTCAATAGCCCATTTCCCCGAAGTCATTTTTCATCTCTGTGATGGTCTTTGGTCCAAGGATGCAGGCTCATACCCTCAAGTGGCTTTTTTACCGCCACCACCAAACCACTGCACAAATAAAGCTGAACTGCCTTAGTTTTCTCAAACATTATATTTTTATGGTGTCTCTGCTTCATTAGATGGAATAAAAAGTAGGAGGACAGGAAAGATAGACAGGGTGGCATGCATTTGAACTCAGGATGTGATGAGCATCTACAGGATTATGTGCATCTCGGTCTGATGAGGAAGGTCACCTTGCAATTTGCTTTGTCCCATACTTTCCATCTATCCAGCAGTGTACTATATACTGGCTTTATACACACAGACCAGGAGGGGTAGACATGATGTCATACAAACTCACAGGTTGCTCATTGATTGGACAGTTTTTGTGACTGTCATTCTGCATCATCAGCACCGAGTCAGGACCCATAGGGGAAAATCAAAATCTGGTGACTGACAGCAGATCACACAGCACTTTAATGCTTCTTATGTGTATGTGTATGTTCTCTAGTGTCCACAAACAACTCACAAAGAAATAATTGATTATAAGCATTACTGGTGTTATAATACGAAAAAAAAAAAAAAAAAAAAAAAAAACAACTCACTGCATGTTATGAATAATGGCAAGTAGAGAAGGAGTCATCCTTTACAACAATATTACTGGAGGATTACTGCAGGATGACTTTGTCATGCACTTTTCAATGGACTTACAGCAATAAACTGTCACAGTACACAGAGCAGGATGCAAGCACAGCAGGCTGCAGTCTGAAAAATCCTGCACTCTGTCCTGACATGCATAAGCATTATGATAGTTTCAAAATGTTACGTAAAAATGGGCAGTACATGATACAAATCAATACAAATACAAATCAATTATAACATGAACGGATCATGATTATGAGATGGATATATTAGAAGTTTAACTTTTGATGTCTGCAATCAGAAAATCCTGGGGCTGATTCGTTTGCGTTTAGATCACAAAGAAACAGCAAGCCTCCTTCTCGAGCTGTCTCTGTCCAGAGTTTGACTGACTGCTTTCACACAGTCCAAATGAACTGCACAAAGTGGCCAAGTCTGGCCAGACTGAGACAGTCATAGAGGAAGATTAAAATGTTTTCAGCCTTTTTGTGTCTTTTACTTCATACGTGTTTGGGCTTGTGTGTATAGGTAATCTCATGACCTATTGCCTCAACACACTAGCTGTAGTTGTACTGTTTACCCGCTCTGCTGTTTGCAGCTCGTCCTCGTTTTGGGTCATGATTGTCGATATCCTAATACTGGAAGCTCCCCCATAGTGTGTCTATTCTACATTAGTAATACAGCTGGTAGCTTTGATAGATATATTTCCATCTGGGAGCTAACCTCATATTTAATTCCACTATGCAAGGTAATAAGTTGGGCAGGAGAAAAAAAAGGCTGAAAAGTGTATCCTCGATTCTTTCATAAAGTGATGAAAAATTGATTTTGAAATTGCATAAAAAGTTATGTAGGAAGAAAAAGGCAGAAAATCACATTTGGAATATTTAATTAGACCTGGAATAAAGAATTCATAACACACACACAAAAAAAAACGTATAAACAGTAAGACAATATACCTCAAGGTGTTAAAATCTGACATTCCAAGCACATTTTTAAAAGTTTTATTTGAATAAAGTTTAGCACAGCAAAGGTTCCCAAAGTCACGAGAGGTTGAAAAAAACACTCGACTCCCACCCTCCAGCATCTCATACTAATACTTGCAGTGTAGCCATAGCTGGCTGCCAGCTATAGGCATGTCAGACCACAACAAAGACATGATGCAATGTGTGGATAAGGCCGGCCAGACCTGATTGCTTCTCACAAATGGAGACAGAACTCATTTTCTTTTGAGATAGATTGTAACAGCAGAGGCTTACAGAGAATAAGAGGCCGGAAAGGGTCAGAGTCACTTATGATCATCTACTTTAGACATGTTAAACCACGCTTGAACAATGGCGATCATTGAAGGAGAGCACTATAACACTTTGCTACGTACAGCACTTGTGCTTTAAATCCAGGACCAGGGTGCCAGCTTCTACCTAGATAAAACAAGGACACACAGGGTTTGACTGCTGCTGGACCAGCCACATGTGATTGCCTGTCACACTCGGAGACATATTTTATGTTGGGAGAGATTACAACAGCCAGTTCAGGAGAGGGAGAGGCCGTATGGATTTTTATCTGTGTGTGTGAGAGAGAGAGGGAGAGAGAGACAGAGAGAGAAGATAATAAAGAACGGAGTAACTTCAATACATTGCTTTTCTAAAATAGGCAGGAATCAATCAACGGATTCCAGTGGGTGGAAGAGCAGAGAACTGGAGGTGTTAGCATCACTGTAAAAGGATTCAACGTCAGTATTCACAAAACTGATGATTCCTAGTATAGCTAGACGGCTTTCAGGGGCCTGGGTCAGAGCCAAAGCATCAATAATGTACTGAGAATATCTGTAGTAGTGATTACATGACATAAATAGCTCTGTCTGAAGCTCACAGACCTTGATTTTTTCATCCAGATGTGCTATTGCTTTAAAGTATGCAGGGCTTTTCATATCATCATAAAGAGCAGCAAATAAGCTAATGCATAGTCTCAGTTATTGAGAAATAATCCTTTTGAATGCCTCCTCACAGACTTGTCCAGCCGGCTGTGTGAGAGTGACAATGAGACAGACAATGAGACTGCAAAAAAGAAAAGGCTAGGGGAGTTCACACCCGTGTCATGCTTTACTGTTCAAGACACACCGGATCATGAATTAGACTTTTGGTTGTGATCATGTAAAAGTCTGTGGTGTTCACAGTGTGCATGCAGATAGTGCCGTGCGATGTGTCCAGGGACAAGGTGGGGCAGCGCCGCCCACTCAAAAGATGGACAAAGTAATCAAATGTATCATGCCAGCAGAGGGTGCTCTTACCCAGCCATCAACAACAGAATGAAGTAAACTTAAAAAAAGAAAATTGATGGTTAATAAAGCTTGCTAAGCAAAAGCAAAACAGTGCAAAAAATTCCCATTGTTCCAAAAGAGCTCTTAGTTCAATTCTGTCAAAAGGCAAGGAAAGAAATTGCACCAACGCTCCAAAACTGACAGGCTATCAAGCTGACCATCTGCCCCCCAGGCCCAAACTAAAGTCATTCTCCTCTATGCAATCAGTGATTGATGAGACGAGATCATTTGCAATCAAAGCATTTACTGTACAGCAGGTCATTATCCATTGGCTCATTTGTTCGTTCAGTTGGATCATAAGCTACTGTACATGGCTTAACAAAGCTGCATTTTTGCAGTTTTAGAAAGTGCCACACCAGTGTTTGAGTGTTTGTGAAGCACTTTGTTTAGCCCTGAAGCTCTCTGCAACACTGCGTGGTATCATGTATTGTGTCTCGTTTCTGAATTGTTACAACATTAGTTCTCTGACAGATGAGTAGTATTCTGTGCTTGTGTGTGCACTCAAATCAGGCTCGATGTAATTGGTATAAAGCACTTGCATATAATAAAACCTCTGCTTTTAAAGTGACAGTTTGTCTTTTCTTGGCTTGTTTCAGATGCAAAATTGTGCTTGTGCTACCCAATTATACACACAAACCAGATATAGTAATAATTCTGACTATGCTAAGTTGTGCATAACGGTGCTGTCATTACATCAGCCTGGTCTTCTTTTTTTTCTGTTCTTTTCTGCCATTAAACTTTAGTTTCCAGACCTTGATATTCCCAGTCTCACCCCCAGTCATATCCCCACACCCAGTGTATGCGTTAGATGTTAGATGATAGCCCATGTTCACTTGCTCCCTGTCAGGTCAGCTATTGAGTTAGTGCTTTGCCTGTTTTCTACCTCCTTGGACTTGTTTTCCAGTTCTGACCCCTCACCTGTTGCAGACGTTTGCTTGCCTCATCATCATAGTTGTGATGTTTTAATTCAATCCACAGTGCGTGTGAGATGTATTTGCGTGTCCCAAGTGTGCTTTTACTGAGCAGTTGCAGTGGGTTTTCTTGAACCTGTTGCTGCTCTTTGATTAAACAGAGCAGTGCTGCCATCCATTTATGGTTAATGGTGTGAGTGAGTATTTGGCTCGTGCACAAGCGCACAATTTCATGCTGACTAAGATCCATAACATGGAATAATGAGCATGCTGGGTATTACAAATCTGGTGATAAGACTGAATATGCATATCTCTAATTATGTACATACTCAAAGTTAATTTTGTGTAGACTTTTATGGCTCTGCTTTGTCTCGAGTTTCACGCACAGGAATTGTACTGGGGATTGTTGTAATGGATTAATACTCACCTATAGTTTCACTTCAGCCTATAGTGGTGTAGGAGTGTTGTCTGGCAGAATCCATTACTGAGCTCAGACCGTACAACAAACCAGACGTCAGCCAAGTCAAAGAATCAGTCGCTGTCGTTGTGGCCATGCTACAGTCACATTTTAGAAGAATTATGGGAAACAAAGCTGTGAAACTAGCATGCATGTGTGCTTGAAAACAACATTTAAGCTGAAAAAGCTCTTCCCAGGCATGCATGCTAGAGTTTTCTGTCAAAGAACTTTCTGCTGCTATCAGTTTTGTTGCAAGTTTGTTTTTGTTTTTATTTAATGGGAGACGGTTCAAAGAGGGAATATATAGTCTACAGCGGAGGGAGGGAGCTGGTCACAAGTTGCCAAAGGCCATGTGAGGATTACACAAGCAGCCAGACAAGACACGTTTGCATGCAATCCAAATTTTAATGTGGCCCCAAGTCTTATTATTAGTATTTCTGTGCAATTTGGGATTTAAATGTTGAGTCACATCTGATATGTGAATAGCAGAAGTCACACACACATTTTATTAATCTGGTTTTCTCTCTTCCAAATCTGACGTAAAACATGAAACTTAAATAGAAAGCACAGCATACTGTGTAATTCCCACTAGAGCTGATTTTAATTGCGTGCATAAGCAATGCCCTCCAAATAAATTCCATTCTGCTGCTCTTATTAAATTAAATACATTTCAGACATGGAAACTTTACAAATTATATATCCCATGCTGCAGGCATCTTGCTGTTCATGGCCTGAACTTAGATTGAACTTTGAGTTTATTTTAGCTCTCAATATTCTTAATACTGCAGTGGAC
>JBBMOC010000002.1:12423790-12540998 GCA_037975185.1 Centropyge bicolor
CCTTATATATTATTATCAGCACATTACTAATATATATATATATATATATATATATATGAGTGTGTTTGTGTGTGTGTGTGTGTATAGATAGATAGATAGATAGATAGATAGATAGATAGATAGATGGGCTATTCTATTTATTTCTATCTATATTCTTTCCAAACTGAGAAATCTACATGAATCTTTGGAAAGTAGAGAGTAGAGTAGTAGACATACATGTTCTAGTATAAGAAAAAAAATACTATCATTACAAGAGCAGGAAATCCTTTAGCACCTGAGTTTGTCAGTGTCATACTCTGCATGGCTTGGCATCTTGAATGCCTGCTGTCTGTCTCCAGTGTATTTGCGTGAATAACAGTGTCATCTTGACATTCCATTCCATCCCCTTCAGAATACTGAAGGAAATGATATTCTCAGCCTCATTCAGTAATGTACAGTAATAGCAACTCTTAGAAGCACTTTTACAGTGTCCATTATAAGAACCTATGTGTGTTATTTAAAACTTTATGATTTGAGAGTTCTGTAAAATAGAGCTCTGAAATGCAAACTGCGTGCAAAAAAAATTAAGTTTCAAAAGCTTGGAATATGAGGAGGGAAAAGTGTAAAATTTCAGTGGATTAAAGAATAAATGCTGTTTGTTTATGAATTAGGCCTGTGCAATATTAACTGAGATGAACGGGTGCATTTGTGTGGACTTTGTTTTGTTTATGTTTGTTTATATTAATTTGTATTGCAAGTCTGTGTGCATTTATTGAAATATCATTGCATTTGCATGAGGCCAGTATACTGTGCTAAAATGTTGGTCGTTAAACATATGGGAAATTTGATGTGTTATTTAATATTTCCATGGGAAATAGGCCATGCAAATGTGCAGACACAGAAATAAAAAGATACACTCATAATATGGAATCATATGGGAAGGCCAAGTGTTACTTTCACATGTTTATGCAGTTCCATGAGGACAAAAGAAAAAAGAAGTCTCTTCAATCTACTTGATATCAAGTGATTTCAGACTGATCATGCTTTTCATAACATGGCTTCACTCAGAAGAGGAACTTAAGCTGATTGTGTTGTCATGGCAACTTACAGTTGATGTGGACAGGGAGCTTCATCAGTACCAACAGTTTGACTTGCTTTGGGAGAAGAAAACACCTGCTGGTTTTTAAGTGTACAAATCAACTCCTTCATAATTCTGACTATTTTCCTCCAGTCAATATGAAGAGAAGTGTTGACAAACACGTGAAATTGTTTTGCCTTTTGGGTTAAATATTTCATTCATGATCTTAAGTAAGTAGTATACACAGCACACAATGCAAACAAACAAACAAACAAAAAATATTGTCAAAAGCAAATACATGACATTTGTCACATCATTATGAGTTGCTGTCGCTGTTTATGTTTCCCTGCTCATGAGTGGAAAACAAGCCTCTTCTTTGCCAGGAGTAGGTGTGCAAATCTCCTTGTGCCGAGCTAAAAGTGGCTAGAAATGTTTTCATGTTTTCTTCTTGATTTACAGCTTCATGTACTTTCGCCGGGTAGTACGTTCTCAGCAAACATAATCAGAAAGCATTGAAAACTGATTACTCCAGTGTGACAGTTGAGATGGAGAGCTCTCCCAGCTGCAGAATATGTTTGTGTGATTGCTCCAAATCAGTGAATATGTTTGGAGCAGCCAATTTCCTCATATCATAGCGAGCGTGCTTCATTGGCCTCAGGGTTAATTTGGGCATCACTCGGCGCCGGCCGCTGAGCTTGAAACGGACAATAAATGCAAATTGCACCTTTAATATTAACACTGTTCCTGCTACTGAAGGGACGTGTTATCTTGTACAATGGCTGGATATTTAAGAAGAGCAAAGGGTTAAGTTTATATAAGGCTACTAATAATGGGATGGCTGGGGTCAAATTCAATGTTAACATTGATCAGTCTCTTTTAACCATACACGCCAATGGAAATGACAGCATTCCTCTGGCTGTGTGAGAGGTGGTGTAGCTTGCTGTCAGTACCTCAACACAGACCTGTTATTCATGAGCCAAATTAGCTTTCATGTGTACCCCTTGTGAATGCACGCAAGTATGGTTATTCCCCATTTTCCTTAAGACACTTTGACAAGTTTACTATTGCTATTGTAACTGTTGGCTATGTTATTTCCAGGTTGTGATGCTCTTGCAAATGATATTCTAGGTGTTGAACCTTGACCCAGATGAAGTCCCAGATGTTGCTGTTTACAGCTTCAGCCTGCTGCCAAATATGCTGCCTGCTCTCCATTTAACCCTGGTTTTGTTTTGTTGACACTGACTTTGAGTCATGACTTTTGGGGTCCCACAGACCACGCTGCTGTTGGGGTAAAAATAATAACACTGATACTAACAGCAGGGTTCTGCAGATGGCAATGCTGCACTGTCAGTCAGTCTGTCCACCACTTTTGTTCAGACTGAAAAATCTCAACAATTCTTGAATGCATTGCCATGAAGTTTTGAACATGCATTCATGTTTCACAGATGATCCATTTTACTGACTGTAGTGATCTCCTGACCTTTTCTCTGGGGCCACCAGCTGGTCAAAGTTTTCATGCTTCCTTTGAAATATATATATCTCACATCTACCCTCAAAAAGCTGGTTTAAAAATGCTTGCTTCTGTGCTGAATATAATTGCACAAGCTCCACAAACTCTTCAAATCATCTGGATGACAACCTGCTCTCATTCCCAAGTTGTCCAATATCAACAACATTTTGTCACGCTCCTTGGCATCTCATCCGCATGCACAAGCTACCCTTCAGCATCTGTACGAGATAAGATAAGATAAGATAAGATAAGAAAAGATATCTTATGCCTGCCTGCCTGTCTTTCTTGCAGAAAGCTTTTCTCGAGCAGGGCTAACACTGTGAAATGGTTGCAATTTTGTTCGGGTCAGGAAGAGGTCAACATTCAATGTTGACTTCTCGTTTGAAATAGGACACAAACACTGGTCTACTGGATGAAGGTGCTGTGTTTTACCCAGGTATCCACATTGACCTCCTCTTCTTCTTCCCTTTGCAGGAGATGGCGCCGCTCCAGTGGCAGCCTTTCACAGCAGCTCTCACTCAGCGTTGAGCTTTTTCCTTCTCATGTAAATTAGTAAAAAAGTCTCATGTACATTTGTTAATACTAGTACTTCTCTGGTTATATTCTTTATTGTCTGCACTATTTAACTGCTCTATTGTCTTTGCTGCTGGACAAAGTGAATTTCCCCACTGAGGGACGATTAAAGGAATATCTCATCTTATCTTATCTTCTTTTATATTATTATTATTATTATTAATAATAATAATAATAATAATAATAATAATAATAATAATAACTTTATTTATATAGTACCTAGGGCTTTAAAAATAATAAGTAAGATCTTAAAATCAATTCTAAAACGCACAGGAAGCCAATGGAGTGAAGCCAGAATTGGGGTGGTGTGATGTCGTCTGTTAAAACCAGTGTTGAGCATTTATTATTGATGTGGATGGGATCTTGCAACAGATTGAATAGGTCTGTGACTAAAAAGTTAAATGCAATTTAGCAATAAAAGTCACTGTCTGAAATGAAGACATTTATAAATGAATTACAAATTTCGTTTTAAGTGAGTAAGTTTTAAAAGTTAAAATAGTTATGAAGGGGGGAAAAAAAGCAGGTCACCTTTTCCTTTGGCAGACAGTGTAATCCAACAGTGTAATTCAGTGCGCAAAACATGAAGAAGCTTCTACCAATCATTAACACTGACAGACATATCAGCTCACAGTGGCTTCTGTGAAGACTGTGCTGGCACTTTATCTCCTCACCTCTGCCTCACAAACATCATTTAGCATTCCACTGTAAAAGATTTCTATAGTTTAAGAGAAAATCCAGCCTGAGTCGTTGCCATATGAAAGCAATAATCTGCTTTGAAAGGGCATTAAATGCCTCATTCACTTCACTCAGTTTTTTAAGGAATGCTTTCAGGTGTATTTTATTCACTCCAAGTCTGACTATTATGTACTCCAGAAGAAGAGAAAAAAACTCCACTAAGACGATTATTTTTGATAAACGGCTGTCCAATCCATCATGACTAAACCTGTTAGAAATGAAAACAGAAAGTGTTTGAATAGCAGAGGTGATGTCTGAGAGAGAAAAAAAAAACCTTCTTATTTCCCAAACTTCCAAAGAATAAAAATGTCTTATCTTAAGACAGGTGCATGTGTACTGTTAGGTGAGGTTTCATTAGGCTTCAAAGAATTTGGGGGTCATAAAAGCCGTATAGAGTATTGATATGAAAGCTGTCTTATTCCCGTAGCTTTTGTGAACACTAAAACTCACTGAAGTGTCAAAGTTATGAAAGGTACAGTCATAAAGCAGCAGATGACAATTTTCTCTCACTGTCATACAGCAGCATATGGTTTTGTCATATATTTGGCGCCACAAACTGTGTGTGTGCAGCAACTGTGCAGCATAGCCTGTTTAGCTTTTTATGCCATTAAATAACATGACAACATATGATTCATGTCGTTTAATAATTAATATGTTTAATTTTTTAAACTTTTTTTTGCACAATCACTAAAACACATGCTGAGACTACACTAACCTGCTGTTTACTCAAGCAAGATTCTGACAAGTTTTTTCTTATATTCACACTCACACTTGCTTGAAAAAAATCAAAATCAAAATCATTTAATGGTCCCTCTGAACAAACAAACAAACAAACAAAACAAACAAACAAACAAAAAATCAAATATGAATTTCCTTATATGAGTTTCAATTTGTATCAATATTGAGACAACATCATCATTTGAGACTGAAAGTTTCATTTAATTTTATTTAACAAAACATATTTAAAAAAACAAAAAACAAACATGTAATAAATTGGTCATTCTAATTCCAAACAAGAATTTATTTATTTTTATTTTGCACACTGATGATGTAGGAGCCTTCAAAACTCATGGATCATATGATACGTTCAGTGATATAGGGTTAAATGGAGTATGAAGCTTCAGTCGTTCATTCACTAATGTTCATTATCCACTTTCACTTTCAAATCACGACTACAATCATAATGCTGCGAATGTATTTCATGTGTTACTTATCTATACCTGTTTGATACAGTTTATAATTTGGAGGTGCTTGTATCGTCATATCTGTGTGACGGCATTAAGTCAAAGGAACGAATCCTGCATACCGCAGCTGTGAGCAACGATGAAAAAACATCAGTACTGAAATTTCTTGATGAATCTCGCACAACTGTAAAGCAAACAGGAAAGGTGCTTGTGCACATAAGCACATGTGACATCCAGTATTGGTCGGCTTTTCTGTGTATTCCCAAAACTTTCAAACCTGTGCTGTTAATGTGAATCATCCTTCTCCTTTACCAGAAGCTTATCACTATGCTCCAATAATATCCTGCAACACAACCGTACCTTCATTAATTAACAAAAATCATTTATTCAATTGCACCTCTCTACTGGTGAAACTGACCTTTGACCCGATGAAGGGCGAGCTGATGGTTAAGGAGCTCATATAGACCCGTGAGGTTACAGCATAGGTTATGCTAATGGTTAATGTCTGTCTGATATTGACTTCCTTAACAAATGCAGCTTGAACCTCACCCCTTAAAGCCGATATATTGATCCAAATCAATGTATGTCATGCCATTTTTCACTGCAGGCTGTTTCAAGTATCATGCATTGCTCTTTTTTATTTTTTCCCATTCAGTTATTTATTGAGCTGTCTAAGGTTATAATAATCGTACAGTGGAGTGATATTTTAAGTTGCGCTTAGCCTTTGAAAACAATCAAAGGGATTATTTAAGTGAGCAAAGTTAGACAATGATATTCAGTACAGAGCCATTTGTTTTCTGCACGTCAGTATCGTACAGGCAGTAAACGAGTCAATGTGCTTTCTTCACGTCTTTTTTCTTCTCCGGGTGCAGATGCGAGGAGCTGCTGATCACAGCCACTTTATCAGCGCTCACTTCAACAACACTCGGCGGTAAATGACAGTTAAAAGCACAGGCAGAAACAGTGCCATCCACAGCAGGTGCTGCAGCCCACACACACACACACACACACACACACACACACACACACACACACACGAACACGCACTCTGTATTAGAAGCATAATAATGTGAAAATGACTTCAGCGTCAACTCAAGTGGATGTAGAGACAGTCGGCTGCGCTCTCTCACATCAAACGGAGTCAGCAGACATCTGCTGAATGGCAGCTGGGGAGTGTGTGTGTATGTGTGTGTGTGTGAGAGAGAGAGAGAGAGAGAGAGAGTGGAGCAGTTGATGGAGAGTGATAATTTACCAACCACTGCTGCAAACACACTGACATCACATCACATATGCACACTCTCTGCCGTTGGTATAACAGACACCGTCTATTCATCTTGAGATGGATATTATTGTAGTGACCTGTTTAATGCTATTAAAAGACCATTCTTTTATGTATTCATCTCTGAAATACAACCTGGGTTTTATTGACATACTTGTAGTGTTTGGTGAGTTATCACATTTTCCAAGAGATCTGGGGTTATTCACCACAATAGTCCACAAGCAGTCGTCAGAAAATCAAACAGACTGTAAAAAGACTTCAGTTTAATCTGACTATCTAAATAACTTTTGGGGAAGTAAAACTGAAAGTGAGCACACCTGAACACTCGATAATAATCCTTCATTGCATTGAATATATGTGTGCATGTAGTTACATGTACAAATTTAGTTTCAGTCAGGATGTTAAAAATACAAATAATGATTTTTTTATGGACACTTGGAGGCAGCAGTGGCAACACCATTGGAAAAAAAATAGCCAGCACTTATTTAGATATCTAGCAACATTGACATTCATATGAGTAGTGTTAGCTCTGTAGTAGCTCTGTTTTGCTTTCCACCAAGAATTTTAGAGCTTTTTCACTGGAATCAACAGCCTAATGCAGCAGGAAACAATGGTTGTTGAGAGCAATGAGACTGAACCAAAGCAGGAAAGTTTTTGGCTGAAAAAAGAAAACAATGAGCTGAAATATGCTGAAATTCTCTGTAGAGCTGAGGGCAACCACAGACTCTATAGGTTCACAAGTACAAGCGACCCCTTTCACATACAAGTGCTCATACTCATGTGTTCCAAATGAGAAATGATTGACTATAGAAACTGTAATCAAGTAGTCAATCTACAAATCTAATGCAATTGAGTTTTACCACTAATATCTGGGTAATAATTGTAACACTCACTGTGACACAAATGACTATTTGTGAACTGGTTTGTTTACAACCGGTCTTATCATGTCGCCTCTTTTATTTATTCTCTCTTTTCTTATTTAATATTTAATATTTTTTTTAAAAAATCCATGAACACCATTTAACACCATATACGGTATCACTAAAGCAAGTGAGTGAGTACTGTGTAAATGTAAAGACTACATCACATTTTAGACCTTAAAATCAACTGAATGATAGGGATGGTGTGTCTCCGGCACTAAAAAAGTATTAAGCTGAAGCCCTACAGCCATAGAAGACAATCCCAAGACTCATCAAGGTCATGGACACACTGCGGATATGATTTGCTCCAGACTTCATTGACCATTACAGTTTTCATGGCTCTGTCTCAAACATTATCTTGGTAGATTGCACCAGGAAACAATAAGCACACACACACAATCACACACTAACTGACACAATGAATATTATACCTCCCAGAAAGGTGTGAAAGTTGTTTTCCTTAAGGGATTAACCTTGATGAAGTCTTTCAAGGAAAAAAAAGTTCTT
This sequence comes from Centropyge bicolor, assembly GCA_037975185.1. Taxonomy (NCBI): domain Eukaryota; kingdom Metazoa; phylum Chordata; class Actinopteri; family Pomacanthidae; genus Centropyge; species Centropyge bicolor. The sequence continues at coordinate 12,431,556 of JBBMOC010000002.1, forward strand.
CATTGCCCTTCAGGGATTTGTATCACCCTGCCTTGAACTTGTAACTTATACTGACAGCAGCATCACCCCACTATTATCAAATTCAAAATTCTCCTTTAGAATCTGCACCATAATGAGGAAATCCAGACAATACATTAAAATACAGCCTATTTCTGCAGCACAGTAATGAGACTCTGTGGCCATGTGGGAGAGAGTGTGTGTGTGTCAGAGGGACAGATGCTGGCGTAGCAGGTGCACCGTCCCCTGACAGGTGACAACTCAAACTGCTTTGAAAACCTTATGGCCAACAGAGCAGGGTCACATTGTTTGCTAAACACTTTGTGGTTCTCCAGGGGCGATTGATTTAACCTCCCTGACAAAGCGTATGCTGGACTGACCAATGCCATGCTGTTAGGAAACTGCAGGGGTACCCACCCAAAACGTGTCGATTTGGAAGAGATGTAAAGGTCACATTTGGAGCTAAACATGTTGTGATAGTGAGACAAATGAAACAAACAAATGAAAACACAAAACTCCTACTTTGTTTTAATATTGATATTCAGATATATATTAAAAACCTCAATGCCTCTGAGTTAGCAATTATACTGTATGTGTCTGATTGACAGCTGAGCCGTCGGTGTACAAAACTTCCAGCCAAGGACAGGCAGCATTTTAGCAGTGGTATCAATAGCAGGTTTTATGAGGGGAGCAAGGGGGCTATCCAACCCAGGTCCCACACTAGTGCCAAGGACCCAATAAGATCACACCCTCCTCTCCTTCCTAACAGAAATCTGTTGTAATGCAGTGGGCTATGGATATGCTGTTCTCCTGTATCTGTGCTGACAAACACGGACCGAGGTAAGTGGAAAAAAACATATTTTGGGGCGTGCGTGTGTTTGTGAGAGTGACAGGAACTTAGTGTGGATTTGTGGCTTAGTGTAAAAGATAAACTGCTGATTTTGTTCATACTGTAAGTGGTTACAGTGAGGATGCTGTGTTTTGTTGCTGCAGATGAAATCGTGTCTATTGATAAAGTCAGCGTGTGCTCTCCTTGGTACTGAAGCAATGTTGCTGTGTGGTAGATTACTGTGTGGATTACTGCACGAGACCTTGATCCTCTGTGGTTCGAACTAGTGAAGGCCAGTTACACTGTCACCTAGTGTCTTTACTTTTTTATGACTCAGTAGATGTTTCACAATTTCTATACGATGTTTTGAACAATATGACTGATTATATTATTCACTGACTGGGGAAGAGGGTCCACAAACAAAGCCCCACCCCACTTCCACCAACAGGCCTGTCCCACACACTGGTGTTATGAAGAATAAAGAAAACACCATTTAGAATCCAAACAGACTAAAGATCCTTACACACCGGGAGCGTATTTTTCATGCGATTAATTTGGACGTCAATTTTTTGTATCCTGTCAATACAAGTGTTCACATCAGCGACGTTTTCTCGTCCGGCGATATTGCGGTGATACGTTTCACATCCTGTGTGTCCACTTCTGACCAATGAGATTGCGTGTTGTTGAGCCGTCACATTCACTGGTGTATCCAACATGGCCGACCGGCTGATTGTTTTCGTGTCGGACAACAGAGTGCTTTTTAATAAAAAACATAAAAACAAAAACAACTTGCAAGTCATAGCGTCGGATCTCGCATATGACGATGGTGTGTGTACTAAACAGTTTGTTAAACGTCTTTGTTTTAACTTTCATCTATGCTAATTAACTTTAGCTCGTAAGCCAACCTGTTCACATAAAACACACTATTTGTCTTTTCAAACTCAATCGCGTTGCTGTCACATAACAATTAGGTCTCGGTTGTTACCTGATTCCATTTTCGTCCTCTCGCTTGCTCCCGGGACACGTCTTTTTTCCCCTCGGAAAGTCGCGCTTGATATGTATAGTCAGGCGCGTCAAAATTCGCCTCCGAATATTTCGCAATTTTGCGTCTTATATTCGCGTCATTCCCGGTGTGTAAGGACCTTAAGGCTGCAACTAATGCTATTCTCAGTAACAATCTATAGATTAATTCTTTGATTAATCATTAATCTATAGAATGTCAAATGAAAGTGAAGAATGTGAATTACAACTTCCCAGAGTTTCAAGAGGTTCAAATATATACAGCTTATGGTGATATATGACACAGAAAAGCAGCAAACCCTCTCATTAGACAGCCTGTGACGAGAAAATGTGTAGGATTATTTTCACACAGTTTTTGCTTGGAAAATGCATCAGTTGATTATCAAAATACTTGATTATTTTTCTGTTGACTCCTCAATTAATCAATGGACTTTTTCAGCTCTGAAACAGACCATCATTGATATTTGCAGGTATTTTTTTAGAGTTCTTTTTAGAGTTCGGTGTGCTACAGTTGACAGGCCAATTATCCAGTATCCTAAATATATGTTTGCAGGCCAAGATACACATCAGTTAGAAAGCTAATGGGTTGCTGTTCAGTGAATGTGGCTCTTTTTTGAGATGTGTCCCTGGCTGTTGTCTGACTTTTAAGGTGTGTTTAGAGAGACTGTGAGGGAAGATATTGCCTTTTAAAACTATTTTTATGAATCTGAAGGGTGGAATATTTTTTTCAGTCTATGTATCCCCCTCAAACAGTCAATACAATGTTTAAAGTATGGAGTGCATGTTTAGTTGATCATGAATGCAGTCGTTTCTGTTATTTTGGTCCAGTGTGTGTTCTTTTTTCTTCCTTATATGTGTGTTGTTGAATTGTTGTCAGAAAACATTTTTCACTCAAGTTGTAACACTTTCATCCTCAATTTGTACCAACCAAACTTTGCTTCACATTCGGTCTGAACCTATCTTTAGCCTGTGTCTGGTGGCCGAAGATACTGCAATAATGAGAAAAGGGGGATATTGGCGACATACAAAGAACTTGGGTCTCGAGCAACAACGCAATCCTCAATTTTGCAAAAACAGAGATTATCTCATATCAGGTTAGACCTTTGCTTATTAAAAAAAATATGAAACCTGTTGTAAAGTACCGTGCTTTTTGTTTTGTTTTTTGACAATCTGGTTTTCCTTTTATAGTATTTATACACATTTTTTGCTGTAGTTTCTGCCAGCTGTGATAGCACTTTAATCACTGGCTTCATTGACACCACAAGCCATCAGGTAGGATTTATCTTTCATTATTCATCTTTCATTTAGATGTAAGAATTAACATAAAAATCAAAATTATTGCCCTGCTATATCTGTCCATCATTTAATATTACACCCACAAATACAACACTCGGTGCATAAAATTAGGCCCAAGCACACACAGTGAGTGAGTGAATTCATCTACAGCTGTCTGTGAGGTATCAGCCTTTCAGTACCAAAGAAATCTTAAGAGGCATCTGCAGATGTGCTGATTCAGCAACAGCTGGAGACAAGAGCAATGATGGATGGAAGAGGAGCATGACAGGGGAAGAGAAGTGAGAGAGGAAGAGGTGGAAAAAGGAAGGAGTGGGTGCTTAAAAAAAATGGAGATGTGGAAGGCCTGAAAATGGAGAGAGGAGAGAACCCTTCTCATTGACAGTAATGACAAGCTCAAAGGAAGTGCTTTAATAAAAAGGTTTCCCTGTGAATAAAGCCTATTGTGGTCTCATTTTCGGCCGAGGATGAATGGAAACCCTGTCTTGACAAGAAATGCTTCAGGAATGGAAAATGTAATAGTATTTTGGGATTGACACGGAGCAGAAAAGGCCTACAATTTTCTGGGTTTCATTTGCCCTGCTGTCATGATACTTGTTCAATCCAGAGAGCAGGCTGGGAGCTTTTCACTGTCACTGGAGCAGCATGGAAATTGGAATAGCAAGGACTGGTGGGGACATATTGTCACAGGAGTCATGTATTGACTCTGTACCTAATAGAACAGATGTTGTGTATTGACGTGAAGGCTTAGGCTTATCGTTAGTGTTGGGGACTGAGACATGTGCATGCTGAGGACAGTAGCCCTCCCCCCACTGTCCAGTAGAGTCAGAGAGACTGCCAGGTACCATCAGTTGTTAATTCACACATAGGTGTAATAAAGCTATAAAAATTCAAACGTGGACCAGCCATTGGCTAACAACGACTGTAACTATGGCGACGCTGGCCGGAGACCCCATGACGTCGCCAATAGTTTATCAATCAGAGCGCAACGTCAAATCCTCGCATTCCCCCGGTGACAACGAGTCAGGAGAGAGCTCCAGCTTCATCACACCGATCACCAAAAGGGAGCACGAACCAAACGTTGGGATCAGCAAGACCTAGGCCGCAGCTCTTGACAAGAAAAGGCTTCGTTTTCTTGAACTTTTGTGTGCACCACCTGAACCCGCCATGGGACGTCCTGCAACCAGACAGTCCCTGACCACGCAGAGGTGAACTGGATCCCAGGAGGAGACGGAATCGTCGTGTCCCGCTCCACCAACCGGTCGACCCGCCGGTCCATCTGCCCTGCCGAGGACCGCTGCCCATCGCGCTGTTGGACGCTACAGACGCCACCCGCCGTTGCCACGGAAACACACTTGTCGCACCGAGCAACCAAGTAAGAGAGTTACTGTCTGGGCAGAGATAGGCTTATAGAGTGTTTTTATTATTTTTGTTTCTTTATTCTTAAGGAGTTTTTGTGTACTTTAACGGACTGCCGTGTCCGCATCCGTTGTAAGATTCATTGTTGATCAGCTCATTAGGAGCTTACGTACAGTAATTTGTGCCACCGTCTGCGGGCCACAACAAGTCTGATTCTGTCTGTAACAAAGACCAGCGGACGGTGGACGGGCTTCGTTCAGCCACCGGCCTCTGAGAGACAGAAACCTACTTTTGTGTTCCTTCATGGCCGTGTGTATTACCTGTCCATTTCGAGCGCCTGCTCTTCTTTCTATTCCCACCACCACACCTGCGCCGTCGCCATTCCGAATAACGGTGTGTTCAACACAACTGAGCGCCACCTCGCGTACAAAAGAAAGCACGTGGCACCAGTCGTGCGAACAGCTGTCCAACCCCCCACATTCCTTTCTGTATCTAGCACCAATCGGTACGACTATTTGTCTAGGGGCGTGGTATAGCTCAACCCCCATCTGCCGTCCCTACACGTGGGGGCGTCGCCATTTTAGGTCCGCCATCTTGGGACCCTCACCCTCTGTGACGTGGCCTTACGGGGATACGGCCATTTCTGTTTCCCCTCAACCTTTTGTGCCACTCACACACGCCCACACGCATCCACACACACATAAACACACACACACACACATCGGACCCTCTTGTGTTACCTTAGACCACTGTGTGTAACCTACTCAATTCTGCTTTTGATTTGTTTGCTACCTACATTGTTAATTAAATAATAATTTTGTTAATACTAGAGCAGCCTCCTGTGTTTGATTTGTGTGCAATTAATATGACTTTTGCTGAGTGTGTTGGTCAGTGCTCGGGTTCACGCCCTTCAATCAACTTGAAGTGAGACTGATTTTGAACTTGTTGTTAGTCACTCCCAAATTAATCAGCAATAACCAGTTCAATCGTTACTATTCCCAACATTAGCAAAGTCAGTTATTATGGTTAGCAGTTAATGTATTGACAGTACGGTCAGTGTGTAGTGCCCTGATTTGGTGCAGAGATTTAAGATGTGATGGAGACCTTCTGCGTACTCATGTAGTTAGTTTAATGCAGCTACATCAATGTATTTATTTGCAACGGTGTAGATCAAGAGTTAAGAAATGAGTGTAACCTCTGGAGCCTCCCACTGTGCATGGCAACTTAACAAAGATTACTGTTGTCTGGAATTAAATTGGTGTCTACATAATGTGGGCAGATTGGATGTCAGTAAAACAGAGCAAGTGAGTTAGAAATTAAATCAGCTGGTTAACATCAGTGAAATCTAAAAGAGGTTGATTCAAAGCCACTGGGATAATGTCAGTAGTGGGTTGCCAGAAATTTGGAAAGTTACGCAGTTTTTACAGCGTATCATTTTGCTGCTCAGTTATTTTCCTCTGTGTTTTAAAGTAAATGAGTGAAATGATGAAATGTTAAAAAAGAAAAAGATCTACAACCAACAATATCTCTCTATTATGTTCAGCAAGTATATATATATATATATATATATATATATATATATATATATATATATGTATATATATATATATGTTAACATTCTCTTATGTTTTTCTCATCAAGGTAGGCAGTGTTTCACAGCTGCCAACAGGAGCACAGCTGTCTTTGTAGTGTTGCACTTGTACATTAGGTGGGAAAGCCCTGGAACAACAATGCAGCCCCTCAGGTTTGTTAGAGCTATGCCCATGAAGTCAGGGATGAACACAAACCAGACCAGCAGTCCACATTCCATTTTTTAAAATGCCTTTATATGATAGTTGACAGCAGAGCGATAAAGGCAGTAAAAGGTCCATAACATGAACCAGGGATGTTGCACTTGTTTGGCCCCTTAACCAGAGTGCCAACATGTGTTAACTTTTGAATCACTTTTTTTCTTGGTTGTACTCATAATTGTATACTTTGAAAATCTGCATTGGTCTTTCTCTTCTTAACACAGTAAAGAGTTTAGTGAGTGACAGCTGATAGTCACGATTCTGCTCGTCACGATTCACCTAGCAACAACAGCACAAAATCCAGGCAGAGCGCTCTGCTTTGTAGGCTCCAACAACAAAGCGATGCGGAGCACCTTGCATTGTTCCGTCTTCAGAACACAGGCGGTGTGATCAGGCAAAGAGACGAAGGGAGACGATCCCCTCCCTTCTCATCGCTCTCAGTGTCTGCCTCGCCATTTTTCATCTGTCTTTCCCCCCCTCTCTGGCTGCGCTGAAGAGCCATTCGGCAGATGTTTGTTGACTGTGCAATACAAAGAAATAGCTTCACAACATCACTATATCAAAGAATGTTGACAGTCAAGTCTCTTTCACACACTTATATGATCCAGAGAGTGCTCAGGTTATGTTCCTGCAGCTGCTGCGTTGTCCCGTTTTCTCAATCTTCTCTGTTCAAACTGCTATATTTAATCGGGGTTAATTTCCAAAGCTGCATCTAAGTCTTTACATACACATGACAGCACTTTGACTAATTACATTGGTTAGAAAACTAAGTCTGCTTTTGGATTTGTGACTTTTCTGTGGTTTGTCCACATATCTGTGCAAGCATGACACATCACATGCCAAGTGCTCTCATGAATGATCTCCATTCCCCATGTAGTATATCTAATGTTCCACTCCTGTGACCTGCACTATTGAACCTCTTTACAACATTACCATATTTACTCTATTAACTTTATTTGTTTTCAGCTTCTCGGTGCAGATCTCAAGAGCCCACTTGCTGCAGAACGTACGCTTTGTCAGCATGCATAATCAAGTTTAGACATTATATTTTATGCAGCTGCTAAACATGATTTATTTTCTGTGGGGTAGGAGTGGCACTTCACTACGTTTTTTTTTTATTACCAAGTCACGCTTTTCGCATCATCCATCACTCTGTGTGACTGCCGCATCTGTCCAGCTTTTTTCCAGTATGTTCCTATCACTATACAATAGAACTTAGTGAACCTGAAATAAAGTTTGGTGGTGTAGCCTAGTGATTAGTTCCCTTCTTAGGATAAGCGAGCTGGAAATTTCAATATAGATCAATATAATATTGCATTGTGATTAGAGGTTTACTGAGGTTCACATGAAACACTTGATCTCTTTAAGTCTAAGACGGAAGAAGTTTGACTAGAGCAGGAGCATATTCACAGACAGAGAAGACTAATGATGGCAATGTTGGTCCACTGGGTCAAGGCTGATATAGCTCAACAACAGCAGGAGAGATATTAAAGATGTTCCCATCAGCCTTGGCTGTATTTTATGCTGTGCTTAGCTCTACTGAGTATTTCAATGTCTTTCAGTTCACTGTTTTGGTTTTTACAGCCCTAAGCACGTGGTGAGATCATCCAGAGATAAAAGGAGAGTGAATACTGGACTTATATTCCTCAGGTGGACACACAAAACCCAAATAGATGCTAAAGATATTGAAAGGTAAAGCTATTGAAGAATTACAGTCAATAAAAAATGTCAATAACCTAAAGTTTGAATATCTGATTTCAGTCCTGATTGGTCAACATAAGACTCTAAAACAAACCAGACGTCACACACACAGTTGACATATTGTGACCTATTTACACATTCAGCAGCCACAGGGTAACTTGTTTTCATTTTGAGTCATGTCTCTGGCCACAAATTTAAGTAGGACCGTTCCCCTCATTTTACCTCTGGGACCTCCAAGTCCTCAGGGAAATATCCTGCTCTATGTTGACCAGCTAGTGTGTCAGTTTACTGTTTGGCGTTGGCCAGGTAGTGTAGGCTACAGTTGATTTACCACAGCTCTTGAAATGAGGTTGATGAGAGCAGTGAGAGTGAAAGAAAACAGAAAAGTTGCAGGTCATAGAAGCAAAACAATGAGCTGGAAGTTGCTAAAATGCTTTGCAGACCTTATGTCAGCTGCAGAATCAAAGCCACTGTTTCTCTGATTCTCAAAAAGTCATGAAAGTGGAACGCTGCAAATGCCCCTGAACTGCAACAATTAGAGTAAAATCACACCCCATCCTCTCTAAGACATGAGGTAAAATAAGGCAAACATAAAACAGGAAGAATATTTACATTTGAATTCAATCTAACAGTGAATACCTCATGAATATCTGCCGTTGTTATTTCCTTGCTCCACTAATTTGAAGTCAATTAATATGTTAGTAGGTTGGATGTGGAAACTTTTTTTTCATGTTGCTTTTACTACTGCAAAGCAAGTTCAGCTCTTTGTTGTTACATGAAGTGGTACTTGCTTAAATTAAGTCTCCGGTCTATTTACCACTACCCAAACATGCACACACAATTCTGAATGTTAAATTAGCATATGCCAGTATACAGTACATGGATTGCTTTGTACAATCACATTTAACAGACTTGAATTGCTTGACTGTTACAGACTTTTATAGCTTTTTCCCATAGAGAAGTTAAGTACGTCATCACAATCCCAAAATAATTAACTAAGCTGATTTGTCTATTGATCTCTTGTAGCAGTCTGCCAATACTGCTGCAGTAAATGTTTTAAAAAAAAACAGCACTGTTGTTCTGCCAGTCTGACGTTATTTATTAATAGAGTTCCAGACAGTTTGTAGCTCTCTTTAATGAAAAACAAAGTTATTCGGATCTTCTGATGAAACACTGTAAAGATCCAATGAAATTTTGATTGGTGTTTGTAGCAGTATGTCAGCAGGTGCAAAAGTAGAAAAAGGTTTCCTTGGTATCAGTCAAAGCCACTGACTCAGACAAACTCTTTCAACCCACAGATCACTCCACAGACGTTGAGACACACGTCTGCAGTGCCATAGCAACTGACAGGCTGCAGAACCTTCATACATGGTATTTAAAAACCCAGAGAAACCACTTACAGCTTCAAAACATAGTCAGGTATAATTTACTTATTATTACCTACCTAGTGCTCCTAACAATGAGGCAAAGAATGTCAAAGCTATGCCAAGGTATTTATATCATTACAGCTGCTCTGAAAACACGGTAAGTGGTGCAGCACATGTGTTGCTCTCAGCCCATTCATCACAGCATGCCAGGCGGGCTCTGTGGGGGTGAGGGGAGCATTGACAATTGCAGTCTGTTACAGTGGTGTCTTTCATACTAGCAGTAGGTGATCGGTTGGAAATGTTCAAATCTTATTTTGGCTTTAAAAAAAAAAAAAGAAAAGGGGGGAAAAAAAGGAAGAAATAATGTACAACAGAAAGTCTTTGTGAAGCCATGGCCAATTACCTTTCCTTCACTATCTATCTAAGTTATAATTAAAATTTTACGCTAAAAAGTATCAGATTTGAACAGGACTGTTTTCTTTCCATTATCATTTTTGAGAGATTTAACGTTCCACGACTAGTTACCAGGTTTTCACATTTGCTCACATACGCACATAAAGAAGATTTTTTTTTATTTTTATTTCTCCTCTTTGGCAATAAGTGCAACACATGGGCCCACCAGTAATGGTACTTTATTCACTCTCTCTAGACATTAAGGGCTCACACACACACAGCTGGAGAGCCCCTGTTGTAGGAAACATGCTTACGACAGCACAGTTTGCAGAGGAGACACACGGCAGCTCTCCTTATACGGCGACTGTCTTTTTCCAGCAGAGAAGCCATACAATGAGGATCGTCACACGCTACAGAGCAGCACCTTATCCCTGCTGTGCCCACACCTTTGCTGCATTTTCAAAGGTGCTGGAGGCAAAAACTGAAAGTGTACTTAGCCTTAAACGATTACAAGATTACTCCACTGCACCCTTACATATCGTCAGACTTGAGGGTCATAGGGGAACAGAAACACAGATATCATCATCCATGTCAAAACCTGATGCCCTTTGAGACCATTGTTGACATAGAATTAGACAGGAAAAATGCAGCAGCAAAGACTGAACAGACTTCCACGTCCAGATGTTTTAAAACATAGAGTGTATCTGTTTTGTCATAATTTCCAATGAGAGTATAACTCTGCATTTCCTGCAAGAACTGTTTGGGGATATGAGGGACTGTCTGTTGTTAGATCCATGTTGGAAAGCTTCTTTGATCATACTGACCCATCCTCATCTCATCCTAATCCTCCCCATCTCTCTGAGCAGAGCACATGTTCACACCCTGTCAATTCATGCTGTGTACATTCAGTTCAGCTTTACACACATTCACAACATGAATAATGATTTGTAATGTGCCCAGAGAGAGAGAGAGAGAGAGAGAGAGAGAGAGAGAGCAATACTTTTTCATGTGCCTTGGTTCTTGGGAGACACTATATTTCTCCTTGGTGTCCCAGTCTGACAGAATTCAAGAAACCCTCCTTTGATGTTTGTGCTTCAATAGTTTTTCACTCCAGCTCCTTATGTCACATTACTGCAGCAGCTGCCAAAAAGTGGCTTTCACCTCTCAGGCTTCTCCACGATCGCTGACTTGGCTATGAAAAGATGGCTGTGAAGCCTATAAGCCGGGCCTTTCGGCTATTTCTGCTACCAGTTCACTGCTCACATCCAATACAGAGCAATTCTGCTCAGATCATTTCCGCCGAAAACTCCTGATCACGACCCATATTTTCTTCTCAGTGAAAGCATTAGAAGAAATTCCACGCCTGTTTTCATGTCTGTTGTGTTGAAATTGTTTAGTGGACTGAACACAGCGCTTCTTCTAGTTGGGTGGCTGCCATTAAAACTCACGTCTTAGTCTGTTCACGGCGCTGAGCTCATTGGTGTAAATGCAGATTGGAGTTTGAGTTGTACAAACATTTCTGGGAGGCAAAGTTATTCTGGAGGCAGAAATAATCTCATTATATGAGTTTAAGCTCAGTGGGAAAAGCCAAAGATGCACAGTTTTGTAGCCAAGTAATGTAATATCACACTGGAGCCTGTTGGAAAAGGCAATAGAGAGACATGGCCGACATTACAAAGTCAGAAAATCAAACAAAATTGCCATTTCATTTCACTTCATTCATTCAGCTTGATTGTATTTCTAGTGTATTGACTTTTCTTCATTGAAGCCAATTTCTTTTTAAGGGTTTACTTTGTTTTGCTTTAGTCAGTTAGTTGTGAGTGTTGAATCCTTCCCTCTGTTGTTATTTTCAATCAGCCTGGAATCTACAGTAGTTGTAGGTAGAGGTAGTTAAATTAACAATCCCACATGAACAAAGAAATATGCTGATCGACAAATAGTTCAGTAAATCTACTTGCAACAAACTGTATAACTGCGTAAATCTCATCCATTCTTCTCATTTTAATGACCATTTTCTAACCTATTTTTCTTGGACATTGGAAGGCAGCTTGCCATATATGGAAGATGAAGTCAATGAGTGTCAACAATGGAATTAATAAATTGAAGATGTTGGTGGTGATATTAGATATGAAGGTTGCACTTTTGTTGCTGTCCTACTTTTAAAGATAAGATAAAAGGAAAATAAATCTAGTCAAATAAACTTAACAGTCATCTACTTTGTCTAGGTTTATTTTGTGGATTTAACCTATAAGCCATATACACACCTATACCCATGGTGACACAGGTGTAGCAAGTACTTTGAATGTTTTAGACTCTTCCTTATACTACTTTATGCTTGACCTTAACTCATGAAGCCTCCAAACAACATATACTAAACATCCTGGTGTGGTGGTGGTGTAACCTGAAACAAAAATGAAAAGTAGCTAATTTCAAAAAGTGTGTTTTTTGATACTTAAAGTATATTAAAACTCATTTAACAGCTCTGATGCTTTAATAATGTGTCCTGTGTTACATTTAATCTGCTCTGACCATATTTCTAAAAAATAAATTTAATTTACAAAATAAATTAGATAAACGCAAACATTAAATATATAAAATATAAATTATAATATCAATAAATAATTCAAAACCATCAGAAGGGTGTTTTATGTGCTCCACTTGGTCTGTGATATATCCCCCATAATTTTCCAGGAAGTTATGAAATTGATCTGGCTTCTTATCAGTGTTGGGCATGTTACTTTTAAAAAATAATTAGTTATAGTTACTAGTCACTTCGCCCAAAAAGTAACTGAGTTAGAAACTGAATTACTCCAGTATAAAAGTAACTAGTTACCAGGGAAAGTAACTATTGTGTTCCTTTTATTTTGGTTTAAATACTGTATGTCAGGTGGCAAGTTTCACAAGTCAGTCACATATAGTAGAACTGCATAGACAGGTACTTACACAGAACGTTTAATATTTATTGAACCTCAACAGACCACAGCTGGTAGACAGACTGTACTTCAAGTGTTTTCTTAACAATAAAAGTAAACAGGTTAACTATATGAAGTGCTTTTAACTGTTTGAGACATGCGTCATTAGAGTTGCTAATAACGGACGTGGACGAACACTTCGCTCCGGGATGCACACGTCACATGTACGTTCTTGCCTTTTACCTGAAGGAGAATAAAGTAGTGTCTGTACTTCCACTTTGAAAACACCAACTTTCCCTCCAGACTCGCCGCTGCAGCTGACCTCTGTGGGGCTGCTGTGTGCCTGTGCGGCTTGTGTGCGTAAACCGAACGCTTCCTCTTATTGGCTTACCATGAAAGCTTACTCTACCTTAGCCAATCATCACGTATGTGCAGCTCCTGTGGCTGAGAGACCCGAGTCGGTGACAAGAGTTTCAATGAGCAGCTTTAGTAACGCGCCCCGGCGAACGGCGTTCGATGGAAATAGTAATTAGTTTGATTACTCGTTACTGAAAAAGTAACGCTGTTAGTAACGCCGTTTATTTTAACGCTGTTATTCCCATCACTGGTTCTTATGGCTTAAATTAATAGCTAGGTAGCTAAGTTTTCAGCTCTTGCAGTGTACTGTCCACTGCACATGCTGACGTGTGTGTTTCTCCCACTGCGCTACTCCTGCGGCCACGGAGCATGCAGACTTTATAACGTGACGACATAATGCACATAAATATTACTTTTTTTTAGAGTCTATGAAAGTTTAAATATAAATCCTCCAATGTTAAAAAAAAAATCATTTTACACAGAGTAACAAACATGTCTTCACCTGATCATTAAATTGTAGTCTAATGGGGAGATGCTGTTGTTCTCTTAAAACATTAATGTTCAGACAAACCTGACATATAAGGTTTTAGCTGGTCATTTATCCGTCTAATTTTTTAGCACTACAATGTTGTGATATCCAATACTATCAATCTTGACAGTTTGATACTGATCTGCAAAAAAAGAAAATAATGAACAAAAAATGACATTCTTTTTTGGCATTAAATTTTGCTACTTAGTTAAGCTTATTCAGCTATTGAAACATATATACACAAATAAATGAAACTAACTTTGAGCTGAAATTGCTCATGAATCCACAGGAAACTGTCTTGCTTTGAAAGTTTAACTTATACTGTATAGAAAACAAAATTAATGTAGAATTGTTGCATGTTTCACACTTCCTAAACACGACAGTCCTTGACAATGATAATCCACTCGCAATCACAGTTTCTGAGCTTTCCATCTGTCTCTACTGTACTAGTAATAGAGCAGTGATGCTATGTGAATAAATGACTTAACACCTTTACTTCTCTCCAGAGAACACCTACTCTAATTGAGCATAATATGTTAACATGGTGTGAGACTGTGTGCTTTAGCGTGTGGTGATCCTCTTCGGGGTATATGAGTTCAGAACAATCTCGGCGCAATCTGTAAGAGTGAACGAGATCCAGTAAGTGCAGGTTAATGCAGGTTGTATGTATTTATAAACAGATGGATAGTCATACCAGAAACAGTGACAGGTCCTTTGACAATAGCAGAACGTTTTTTTTTTCTGAAGCCACTGCGCTGTAGGAGAGGGCTGCACATCCAGCTATTTTCATTCAAGAATAACCAGAAATTTCTGGTTTGCATAAGTTCATGGGCTTTTGAGTTCTGAATTTCAGTCGGCAGTAAAGCATTGTACTTGTCAGAGAGTAAATATCAGGTTTCGGTCTCATCACAGCTCATTTTGTAGGAATATATTACCTAGGAAATTGATGTAAGCAGAGAGGGAGCACACTCGGCAGTAGGAGCATGGCTGAAAGGACATAGTCGAATTGCACAGAACATCACACATATTAGTACTGTTGAAGGTGCAAATGGTAGACTTGCAGCACTTGTATAATGTACTGGCATCAGGTACAAGCTTTTGTGCTGTGAAAGATCCAAGTCTACTGTACCTTTTTCTGAGCTGTAGCTGTAGTCCAGTCCATGACTTACTTGTGAGATTAACTTGCTATATGTGGCAGAAGGCGGGCCTTTGTCTGAGATGATGGATATTCAAAAGGACTGGATCAATGGAATTGATCAACACTGTGCAGGTTGAATGTGGGAAGACCGAAACTTGCACTGAATCTGTCATGACAATGTAAGTGAACATTCTTTGAAACAATGTGAGTTTTATTGTTTGAAAAGACCTGAAACAAAACCTTGCAGTTAATTATTTTATTTGTTTGTTTGCTCTTGTTAGTAAAAACCAGTGATGGGAATAACGGCGTTGACATAAACATTGTTACTAACTGCAATATTTTTTTTTCAGTAACGTAATCTAACTAATCTAATTACTGTTTCCATCGTTCCAACACCGTTACCATTTAAATGGGGCGCGTTAAAAACTAAAGCCACTCATTGAAACTCTTGTTATTGACTTGGGTCTCTCAGCCACAGGAACTGCACAGCTGTTTAGTTTTTTTTTCGTTGGTGAGGGAGGGGGGAGGGACGAGACAACCGCATACGTGATGATGATTGGCTAAGGCCGAGTAAGCTTTCATCGTAAGCCAATAAGAGGCAGCGTCCAGTTTACACACACAAGCCACACACCAGCCACAGTCTGGAGGGAAAGTTGCCGTTTTCAAAGTGGAAGTACAGACACTACTTTATTCTCCTTCAGGTAAAAGGCAAGAACGTACATGTGACATGTGCATTATGTCCTGGAGCGAAGTGTTCGTCCACGTCCGTTATTAGCAACTCTAATCTAATGACGCATCTGTCAATCGGTCAAAATCGCTTCATACAGTTAAACTGTTTACTTGTATTGTTAAGAAAATACATGAAGTACAGTCTGTCTACCAGTTGTGGTCTGTTGAGGTGCAATAAATATTAAAAGTTCTGTGTAAGTACCTGTCTATGCAGTTCTACTCTATGTAACTGGCTTGTGAAACCTGCTTAGAAAAAAAAATCCAAATTCTTAGACATATTTAAACTTTAAAAAAAGAGTAACACAGTAGTTACTTTCCCTGGTAAATAGTTACTCCTCAGTTGCTTTTTGAGAGAAGTAACTAGTAACTAATTACTTTTTGAAAGTAATGTGCCCAACACTGGTAAAAACGTTTATTTAAAGATACAAACCATAGATCACAAAGCAATGATAACAACTATGTCTGTCTGTATGTCCATATTCTGAATGTCTGTGATCACAGTGATCCATCCAACAGCTGTCAAGATATCTACATAATAATAATGAAAATACAAAGCATCAAAACCATCGATTTACTTGTGGAACTAGAGGAAAAGTCAGGGGATGATTAGCATTCACACTCAGGAGACTATGTATATATATATATATGGTGAACTGACTGGTAGGCCAGTGTCTCAAGCCATGCTGCTAAAAATGTAAATATCTTTATGTAGACCAAGACGTTGTTAAAGATGGTGACTAAGGCTACAGTCAGCTGTAGCTACTTCACAGTAACAGCCTCAGAACAGATGGCTGGTGGGAAGTTTTATTTGTAAAGCAGCAACAGGAAATGTTATGTTTACATTAACAGGAACTAATTGTGGTAGACTAGACGTGACGGCTCAAGTCGAGAAAACAGTATAAATCTCGCTTTGTCCAGACATGAAGGAAACACCAAAGACTGAAGGTTTCTGTTTTGAACATGTTTGGTTTCTTGCTCACATAAAAGGCCAAAAGTTCAAACAAGATCAGATAAGAACAGCAATTATTAGCCAAAAGTTGTTGCCAGAAAGTGAATCATAATGAAAATCAATAAAAATCTAAATAATATCCAGCCCAGTCATTCACTGATTTTTAAGTCAAGTTTTGTTCTGTTTGGTTTTTTTTTTTCCCTTTTTTATTAATAGAAGATAGGATAATAGACTTGTTAATACAGATAAATGTGACAGCACAGAAAGTATCTGGTCTCAAGAACAATGCAACTTTTATTGATGAACACACCTAAAGATATATTTGTCATTTTGAGCTCTGGACATGCAGAAGATTTTACTCTCTGCTATTGAAAAGTCTCTTAGATTAATATTCCAAATCCAGATCCACATTTCACACTCTTGTCACATACCAAAATTAAATATTTTGGCTTTGACATGCAAGTCACCTCTAGAAGTAAATGCCAACTGTAATTAGGTCTTTCAAGCTGTGAGATGACTATCAGATTGGAACAGTGATGATAATAACTATTAGAGACAATTAGAATAACAATTAGAAATACAGAGAGACTTCTCTACACTGTGGTGCAGAGTGTGTACTGTATATGTGTACTGCCTCAATCATGAAACTTGGCACCTTGCATGGCCAAACTTTGTGTTGCACACGCCTCCTAACAATACGTAAAAGCTTGGCCTCATGGTTGAACGGGCTAAAGAGGAAATTACACTTTCCTCGTCCCCAGGTGTGTGAGGGTGGTTTCTAGGGATGAGCGAGTACACCATTATCTGTATCTGTATTCGTATCTGTTTAACCATCTACATTATCTGTATCTGTATTCGGAGTGGGCGGGGCCTAAACCGGAAGTGAGTGCAGAAATGGGTGAGGCTTAAAACTGTACATTATTTTAAGTCTGAAATTGATATGGATTGATCAGAAGTTGCTAATCTACTGTATTCAAAGCCTATATACAGTATATCTCAATAATATTTATAATATTATTTTCATGAACTGCAGAGAGAAAGTGTCAGATACTGCATGCAGCCACATACAATAAAAATATTAATATAGGCTACTTTGTATGTTCAGCTACAGCTATATGTGTGTAAATGGTCTGTGAGACTGTTTATTTTTTAATGATCTGTGTGAACTTCATGATTCATGCAAACATCCAGTGATGGCAAACAGGGAAATGTCAGCCTTGTTCACTTCTTCTTAAAAGCGCCGCGTTCAGTACGAGCAAAGTTTTTCAATTGACTTCATATCACCAGCCAAACTAAGAGCAAGCAGACGGTTAAAAATAAATAAATAAATAAAAAAAAAATCGGACCGGAGCGGAGGCATTTACCGACGCGACGCGAGCTGTTTTCAGCTCTGTCTTGTCCAGGGGTCGGCAACCTTTAACACCGAAAGAGCCATTTGATCCGGTTTCCACGGAAAAGAAAACACTGGGAGCCGCAAATACTTTTTGACATCTAAAATGAATTTATTTATGAACGCATTTATTAAATAGAAAGAAAAAATATTTTAAAAAACAACAACTTCCCTTTCATGCTTCGGGGTTCACCCCAGCCGTACACTTATTAGTGCTTTGATTACCCTTTTGAAGATGGGCTATCATCTTATCTAAAATAAGATAACACTGTATATATTGCTTTTTCTTACCTTTTCACTTTGTATAAACAACTAAAGTGTGTTGCTTATGAAATCCACGAAGTGCTACAGAGAAAATTAAATTTTATCTATGTAATGAACACATTTTGAACATTTTGAATTCTTGAAAAAATAATACAATGTCTGAATGTCTCTTTCAAATACATTAAAAGCTGAACTTAAATTATCCATGTAGCAAACAAAAGCAAAAAAAATGCCGTGAGCCGTCATCCTTATATCGCCTTTGGGCTTTCAGAGCATGTAGCGGAGCCTTGACCTGAATTTAAAAAATAAATTGGGGAAGAAAGCACTGTGTCACTAAACAATGAAAAATAAATATTTGCAAAATATCAGCATAAATATTTATTTAACCTGGTTAATGGGACTTCTGCTCCTGAACCTCTGCGCACATTTGTCTGCACATCGGGGCTGTACGTCACTCTCATCTTTACGCAGGACTGTAAGCTGTCATCTGTGAGGAGTGAGCGGTGTTTGTTTTTAATGTAGTTCATGGTGGAGAATAGCTGCTCACATACATATGTGGATCTGAAGATCGACAGGACTCCAAAGGCATATGTCTTCATGTTCATGTAGGTGTCGGGGATGGCATTCCATGTTTCAAACAAGAGATTGTCCGGTCTTGGAAGGTTATACCGGCTTTCGCGAGTATGACGTTTATTTTGAGCGACGAAAAACAAAATATATTTATTCTAATATGTCAAGATCACAATAATCTTCCAATCTAGAACTAAAATATTAAAGAACTAACACAAATAAAATACACTTCAGTTAAATACTTAGTTTTTGTTTTTTTTGTAAATTATTTTCCCAAGCCACTCAGAGCCGCAGTATAAGGATGAGAGAGCCGCATGCGGCTCCGGAGCCGCGGGTTGCCGACCCCTGGTCTTGTCAAATGCACCGCGCGCATGTTGGGAGAGACGTGCAGAGACCATACAGTCTATGGCAGAGACGTCTCTGTGTAGGGAGGGGCGGGCGCTGTGTGTGACTGGCCAATCACAGAGCGCGAAGACAGTCAGTTCTACAATGAGGATTTTCCTTCAGGAGGGCACAGATATTGACGGAATTTATTCGTATCATAATCGTATTCGTCAAACATGCTTTATCCGTAACGGATACTCGTCTGAAATGAGTATCTGGCTCATCCCTAGTGGTTTCATCACCAGAAGGTGTACGTGCAGGCTCTGTGCGGAGATCCACCACAATTCAAATTTGTTGTAGACAAAAGTCTGCACATGTGTGAGACACATCCTCCAAGCAGATTCCAGAGAGGAGAATAAACAAACCTGCTACACGTCTGTGGTGTCTGCAGCTGTTCATCTACATGCTCGCTTGGGAGTACTATTCAAGGCTTTGAGCAAACACCACTGTTTCCCTCCATCTCACTCTCACATATATGTCCTCTCAAAGTGTGGATTTGTCTTGTTTTGCTTGCATGACTTTGATTGTTTGAATTGGAAAATAGGCAGCAGTATGAGTTGATGTGTTTCCATAGTCCCACTTTGTGAATTGGCATCACAATTGGAATTGTATTACTCAGACTTTTGCTGGAAGATAACTATTTGCACATTCAGAATCAACTTTATTGAATCTCTCTAAGCATTTATATTCACTTAGCAAACACCATAACTTTTCATACAGTTCTCCTCTGAGAGGTCTGAGCAGGCCCTCCAAGCTGCAGGACAACTACAAAATACAACATATGACTGGAACAAATCAAAGCTGCTCAGTTAAGGTTGGGTAAAAGGAATCGACCCTAACTGTCGGTGTCAAGCAGGATATGAAGCCTGGTCGTTGGTGTCAGACACTTTTTGACATATGCTCACCCGACTACAAGAGGCTGCTCGTCAGGAGACATTAGGTGGTTTTAATACAACACCCACTTGTCATATGCAGGTTAAGAGAGATCTCACTGTCCCTGTTCACACTGATCGTGAAGTGATAGTCGCACAAGATCACACATTGTCAAGTCACTTTTTATCTGACATTTAGGATTTTAAAAGAGTGTTCTTTAATCCGACACATCTTTCTAGTAGAAAGTAGTTCTTCTCTGTGGAAATTCCTTGGTAGGACACGACCACAACTAAAAGTAAGTGTGTTATGCCCCTGAAAATGGGGAAGAATAATCACAAGAGTGATGGTGACGTTACCTCAGCGACAGCCTCAAACTACTGAGGAAAACACTGAGTGATCTCCAGGTACGAGGCAGGAGCAATCAATCTCAGATTCTTGGATCAGGTCTACTAATCCACTGTGTAGATTACAGAGTAATAGATTTTGCATTTGAATTTAACTTAGTTTTTTCAGCAAACAACAAAGTAAATATTACAAAATAAACACCACTGAAACGTTTTAACCGTTTTTAAATCATGTATTATGTTAACTCTTTTAAACCCTTTTCAGTGCGTTATTTTTTCAACCTGTCACAATTGCAGCTTTAAACCCACTTGATTCGGCTTATTCACATCGAGCTTCATGCTAATGCTTAAAAAGTATTTTTGGCCTGTGGAATTTTGATTTGTGTGGTTAGTTATTTTACAGTGTACAGAGAAGAGGAACGATTACAGTGCTGTAACTTTTTTCAGTGCACATTTAGGAGGTGAGTTATGTATCAAGACAGACTTGAAAACAGAACCAACCAACAGCCTCAAGTTGAGAAAACAATCTAATCTTAAAGGTCAAATTGGTGGATATCCTGAATTCTTCCATCATGTAACATAATCTTGATTTGCAGATAAGAGTTGAGTCATGAAATTGCACGTTAAATTTATGGGGGGGGGGGGGTTCTGACTACTCCATCTGCTGATGAAAGCCATGTGACAGGATCAAACACCAACTTCTGTTTCCATGTGTCAGATTTATTAAAAATTAGACTTCAGAGCAGCAGTGATAGTGTTACTGTTTACAGATGTCACTGACATATGAATACAAACTAAAACAGACAGTGTATTTCCATGTTTGGTTAAGCCCAGTAACAACAACACCTCATATTTTCATACTTAATTCCTTCCTACCGTGCTGATGCTGACCACCTGCTCACACCCACATCAGAGTTAATTTATCCCACACCGAACATTTATGCTGTGTCCATGAGACCCCAGTTCTATTACAGTGTTCTACATCCTTCCTGAACTGCCTATTTTGTTCACAAAGTCACAGTTTGTTAGTCATAGTAAATTGACACATCACGCTCAAACACAGAACATGTCTACTCAATCTTCTCACACCAACGCCCGCTAATATGATTCTGTGAACTCATGCAAAAACGTTAGGACAAACACACAGAGAGGATGATTAAACGTACATGTTTGTCATGAAAAATTACAGAGAGAGAACATCTAAAGGAGGAGGTGGGGGGGTCTGCGAGTGCCGGAAAGGCTTCACATCATCACACAAAACTTGTTGCAAAGATGCCCACTAATCAGGATACTGACAAATAAGATGAATTGCAGGGTGCGTTAACAGTGTAAGCCAATATGTCATCATGACATGCACACAAGCACAGAGTACACAGGATGCAGCCAAGATCAGTCATATAGCACTGAGTATAGAAGATACAGACTCCAGACATGTCTATCCAGCCAGTGTGTGGAATAAGGCTGGAGGACAGGAGACTGCAGCCGTGAGGGGGGACACTGGTGTATGACCAGAAAACACAAGTGCCGTGCTTTCCTCCTCCTTTTCCTTTTACTACTACTACTACTACTACTACTAATAATAATAATAATATCAATATTTAACCCTCATCTCAACAACATTTACCTCATTGTATTGTCTCTCAAAACATTATTAGTCGCCTTCAAAATGACTGACAGAGTGTCCCTACCCCCAAAACTCTCTCTCTCTCTCTCTCACACACACACACACACACACACACACACACACACACACACACACACACACACACACACACACACCACTGTGTAAACAACTCAGTAAATACATACATATATTAAAACTACATCCTACATGCATTCTTGCTTTTTGACTTGGACCCCCCAGGATGCCAATACATTGGCATTTTTTTAAGCACAAGCAAAATAAAGGAGGTGAAAGATGGCATGAAGTCACAAGCAAATTGACTGACAAAAGTCATAAAAAGAAAAGATATGGAATGATATGGTAAAAAGTACAACTCCGGGATGTGTGGTTATCTCAGTCAGTAGGATGACCATTAAAGATATCCATTTGGTTCAAATTTCCCTGCTAATATGCTTGTCACAATCTAGTAGAACTAAACACACACAAAAAGAGCTTCAAGCCAAAGCAGATGTAAAGCCAAGTCTTATTCACTTACCTTTACTGAGTCTAAAATAACTATAAATACAGTGAACAGTGAAAAGCCCTCAGTACTGTCAATACCACAATTTACAATGATATTTTAGACAATAAATTGGCTGCGTTTACAGAAAAGCACTTTATCATTTGTTTTCCATTTACCCATTCACACACACCAATAGTAGCAAGGTACCATGCAAGGCACTCATCTAAGCAATTTAATGTGGCACTTCCACTGAACACAGTGCATTGTTGTGTATGTCGTGAAATGTAAAACATAACTCTTCATTTAAAGAGCTTTAGGTTAGATTGCTCTGTACCAACGAAGAAATGAAATGTTGATGACAACATGACTGCTGACAGTGCTAGATTAGAGTCTTTAGCACAAAAGGAATAAAACCCAACATTATACCTGACTAAAGGATCCCTAACATCTAGCATCTAAGTATCTTTCTTCTACTTTTTTAAAAGTGTTTTTCGTGCTTCTTTTCTCATGCAGGAAGTCCCTGTATAACTGAATAAAAGTTGAAGAGAATTTATAAGATACAAGATACAATTACAATGAACAAATAAATGAATTAATAAATAAATAGAGAATTGTCCAGAGAGCTGAAGGTCACCTTTGCACCTAAAGTCAGTATCTTCATCATGCATCTTTAAAACATTTCCAAAATGATTACATTATGTAAATATTCATTTCATTTGATGTTGACCTGCAGGTCGCCTTTTCTAAAATGTTTGCTGGGTAGAAGTAGAAAAGCACAGAGCCACCAGCACAGCCTGGCGGCCCAGGAGACCGCTGGAACTGCTGGTTTCAGGCAAGGATACAGTTTGCCTCAGGACTTTCAGTCAAGGTTCCCCTCGTATGCACTCTCTCAGCTGGAGCCTGAAGCAAAAGAGCCCAGATATAGCAGCACGTTTAAGGGATTTAGTATTTAACTATGTTGCGCTGTGCTGAATTTAGAGGGAAAAGAGGCCAGAGGAGAGGCCAGTACAACATGCCTCTGCTGTAACATGCTAATGTTTGTCGTGGCCCTGCTGTGCTGCTTTTTTTTTTTTTGTCTGCAATTACGTTTGCTCCAAGATGTTTGTCATAATTTGGAAATGTATTAAACCAGACACATGCTCACCCTCTCTGACTTGCCATAATGTGACTGGGGGGGTATCATGTCCTTGTTTGTTATTTTAGAACAGTATGTTTCATGGAGGCATTTGCTCAAGGAGTCCCAGCGTGTCACCCTCGGATGGACAAACACATGCACACCCGATCCCTCTGTCTGACTCTGCTATAGATGTAACATACTTTATTCATTGGATTACATTTTTGTTGGCCAAACATGCTACTAGTCACAGTTCTTTTTATGGTGGCTAATTTAGAAACTGAATTTAAAGGGCAAAAAACACAACCCCTGTATTTCATTTTACTCCCCCTCCCATTATTTCAACTTGTCTGTCAATCTTCATTCTACATCCCCCAACGGTCCGCACACTGTAATAAATTAGTTTCACAACATCGTTCAAAAATTTAAAGGAATCATAACACAAATTTAATTCATGCATATAAGAAGTAACCTGAAATGAACTGGAAACGCATTTGAGTGAGGCAGCCTGTGGTGGTAGGCCGTCAGCTGGATGGCTTGTCAGATGTAATTGACTTTTCCGCAGTCTTTCCTGTCACTCTCTAATTTCAAAAGCTCACGCAGAGAGGCTTTGTGAAAATGAAATCTGTGTCACAGGTAGAATGCACTGATAATGTATGAGTCCTGAATGAAGCTAAGAAATGTAAATTTAGTGATTCTGGAGCACTGGAGGACGACAGAGATGATGTTAGTGTTCCACGTTTTCTTGTTTAGTCAAACGGTTTTTCTACCATGCACATGAAAGATTTTCTATGTGTGTGTGTGTGTGTGTGTGTAAAATATGAAATTCTTCAGAAAAACCTGTTGCTGTCAGAGGAAACAGCATTGTGCTGAAAGAAAAGTCCATGAAGCTAAACTCATTTTTTCATTGATTTTTGGCCACAGTATTTTTAGTTTGGAAAATGTTGGTGACTAGTGCTTTACTTTTTGAGGGAATCCCAGCATTCTTTGCATCATCAATTAAATAACTGAAAACAGTCAAATCAGGAATTTCCCTGAGCTATATAATGGAATTAAGGCAGGATAATGCATTGATTGGATTATTAGTAATGTATCAAAAGGCAAAAGTGTTTTTTTATGATTGATGATTTATTGCTTGCATTATATGATTGATTTGCCTAACTGAATTTCAAAGTCATACTGAAGGGGACAAAAAGTTGAATGACAAAAAAAATGGAGGAAAAGTAATGCTACATGCAATAACAGCAGATTCAACAATCCATCATGTGTTCCCTTAAATAAGGGTACAAGCTGACTTAAAGGTTGACCTTCAGATGGAGCTAAAGAGTATCACAGGGGGTCTGCTGTTGCAGTGAGCAGGGGGATCTGCTGGTGCAGAGACAGTGGGAGGATCTGTGGAAGAAACTAATGAAATTCACTGGAGAGCAGTGATCCACTGACCGGCCGCCGTCCCGCTGCCGCTCCCCCTGGGATCAGAGCACCGGAAGGCAATGAAGCGAAAGATCTCTCTGATGGAGGACCAACAGGACGCTGCGTGACTGATACGCTGCGCTCACAGGTCGCCTGCACACCATTACTCTTACCTGCTCGGTCCAGCTCTCTGTGCTCCTGCGGCCACACATTTCAGGCGCTTTGATATGAGAATGTGGAAGAGGTTAGAATCTGGGTTTACGTGAAGCTCAATAGTCCATGGAGAATCATAATGGTGGATCAATTAGAGTCTGTGCTGAAACGGATAGCTCATTCCCAGCTTTTCTATGAAAGGGGTTGTTAAGCTTTATCTCTTCAGTAGGGAAATACTGTGTGTTAGCCATACAAACACTTGTTTTCTGTTAATGGTTATGAAATGATAGGAAAAATGATATCATTCCTAAAGACTGTATGGATGACCACTTAGCAGAGGTTCCAAAAGTTACACTCCGTTTGTCCTTTGACTGCTAGTTGTAAGTTAGTCAGTGTGGTGAAGGCTGAACCTGTTAACTGATTAATTTTAACCTTAGTCACAGCCAACCCTCATCAGGGCTTCCCCTACTGTGACCAGTGACACAGTCCTCTGTCATGTTTCTGACAAGTACAACATAGAAAAGCGACCTTTTCCCTGACATTATCAACAATGTGATCACCAGTTACTTAACTGTTCACACAGCTAAGTTTCACTAAGCAACAAAAAACACAATGTATTATTAAATGGGGGGGGGGGGGTTCTTTTAAATGATTAACTTAATGCATAACACAGATTTTAAAGGAAATTTTATCTTCTTCATCTTCAGAACAACAAAATAAAAAGTGTGGTACCTTCTGAAATTGGTGGTCCAGTCTGCAGCTCTCATAGGTCTCTGTCCTTTGTTGACGAAAGATGGCGAGCAGGTATCCAAACAGGCGGAGGCACCTCAGCGTTCCCAGTCTCCCCTCCCCCGGTGAAGTAAAGATGGCCGACAGGTGTCCTACGATGGCACAGTCACAGCAGCCTTCAAGCACTGTCCAGTAAATCTTCCGCACTTCTAGTCCAGGTACGCTGAACAGTAGAGCCTCTAGCGCAAGCTGTATTAGCTTCACTTTAGCTAAATGTTCATTCACTTTGCTAATGAAGGATATCAACTTCGAGTAGAAAATGTTTAGCTACTCATAGAAGCGAAGCAAAATTATTATCTTGCATTTGACTGTCGAGGAGAAAGTCGGAAAAAAATCACAGCTACACACTTCACTAGTCGACGTAACTTCATGACATAGCCAGTCAATCTACCTTAACAACTTATGCTCTCGCCCTCGGACTCCCGGATCAATTAATGACCAGTATTACACACACACTACTTCCTCTTGATACCAGAATTTCTTCACATTAAAACATTTCAAAATAAAACACATTTGTAATATTACAGCTGCGTGTTTTTTAAACTTATTTATTGAACTATACTCTTTTTTTAAGCTTTTATGAAACAACTTTTAACCAAGTCACATATATGTAATCAACTTCATCATAACATTAGATTACAATGAACTGTATTTTTTTTAACCTGGTTACATAAGTTTTATTATGCTCAACATTTGACTTTTTTAATTTGGTAAAAACATTTCCCATATATCAACTATATGAAAATGAATTAGCATAAATCTTACAATATAGTAAAGCTACATGCTAAATATGCGGCTGGCATTAAGTGTATGCTATCACTCAGTGTGGTGCATGTTACAATAAACTGTTATAACTATTAATGTGGCTGTAATCAAAATGTACCAAAAGACAATGTAAAAAGCACAATGTTGATCATGTTTGTCCCATTTAGACTTTCCTTTTTCTTTGGCCTTGTGACCTTCAATGAGATCTTTCAATGGCACTTCTACCAAATGCTATGACTTCAATTCAAGTCTTCTATAAGTCATCTTGACTCCAATGAAGCAAGTGTTGTATTGTTCAGGCAAAAATATGCAATCAAAATTTGCATCTTTTTTAAAAAAAAATTTATGTAAAAATTCTCACTCTGCTTATTTTGTTGCAGCAAATTATCCAATATCTCTCGTATGTTTGTGAGAGAAGGTAACACAGCCACAAAGTGGAATTTGAATATGTATCTAGTGAGATGGTCGATATTGAATACAGGTCTGCAGAATGCACTTAGAGACCCACTTGGTGTTTATCGAGTTTGATATGAAGACTGTGTTTATCTGCATCTATAAAAGAAAAATAATTTAGTCTGGACCATATTTGTTTCCTGTTGAGTGTGTGGTATGCGCAGCTGCTGTTGTCACTTTTTTTAATAACCACAGCTCCTGATATTGTATTTTGTATGCTGGAAACTGTTGACTATTGACTTAACCAACTGACAGCAAAAACAGATTGAAAATTATGCAAATGCATTTGAGGGCACTTGTCCTTGCAACTGGACACATGTTTGTGTTCTTCTTTGACCACGTATGACCTGGAGGCATTCTGATACTGTTACCTTGATGAAGATGTCCCTATGGAAACCTCTGAGACAGCTTTATTTTGCTCTGAGGCTTGAATACAAGCTTCCATTTATAACTTAAGCAAAAATAAATTCCACTTATCATCCATTTTACAGTGTGCACTGATGCACTTTCATTGTTGAAAAATACATTCTGAAAATTTAATAGTGCACAAATAGAAAGCATTCATCTCATGGCAGTGATTTATTGATGGCGAGTCATTTAAAGACGTATGCCTGGCAACTATTTTACTGTCCTCTGTAATGGTATCACTAACAGGTGTTTTATGACATTAACGTTCTGTTAGGTCTGTCTGGTAGTCAGATACAGACTGCAATATATACTGAATATTATGCTGTATATATTGAGAGTGTGAAAGCTAGTGCTTTTTGAACATAGCAGAACTGTGGACTCGGGTCACATGAGAGATAACTTTATGCTGACAAAATGAAAGACAACACAAATTTGACTTCACTTGGACTTAGAACGACTTGAATGAGCCCAAAGATGAAAAATATATTTTGTGCTGTTCTGTATTTTATTATTATTATTATTATTATTATTATTATTATTATTTTGTGAAGTTCACATAATGACTTGCATAGTATCTAAAAACACAAAGGACTTGGGCCAAAACTTTGCTTTGACTGTGACTTGCGAAACAATGACTTTGTTCCACCTCACAGAGCAACAATTAGGGCCCGTGCATCAATGACAAAACAAGTCATTTCCACTGTCAGTCGACACCTATGACACATCAACACAATGAAGCACCTACACAAATTCACGGACCACACACCAGCGGTGACATAACTTCACACTTGCGGCACACTGACAAATGTAGGCGCACACGGACAAACAGAAAAAAAAAGCACTCTTTTACACACCGGCATTGTCGTTGACACATGCATTCAGCCTCCCTGTTTCACACACAAAAACACTCCCACTCATACCTGCCAGCAACGCCAGGAAGCACGGCCCCTGACACACACACACTCCAACACTCCTGTCTTCCGCTGCCAACACGTGTCATCCCTCAGACATGTCAATCTCCCACAAGCTATATGGGATTTATATAATACCCTATTGATATTCACAATAAGCTCTACATGAACCTGTATGACTCCAGTTTGGGGAGTGGAATTCTTGATATATCTGACATTTGTTAGGAAAACAGTGTTATTCTCCTGCTGGCTTGGTGCGCAGGAGAAGGGAATCCTGATATATCTGACATTTGTTTTGGTAGCAGAGGGAACCGCTGGAAAGAGGCTTTTCTTTCTTTTTTTTCCAAGTTAGATGTGAATCGAATGCAATGTGAGTTAGCGCAGGAGAAAAACTTGCAGCCATATAAATATTGAATCACCTAGTCAGTGAGTCATCCAGCCGGGTGGTTAGTCAAACAATGTGACTTAGGTGTAGGCAGCCCACTAATGTCACAGTGAGGGCCACACACTCTGAATCTGTATATTATAATTGATATACAACAACTCACTCCTATTCATATTATCTGTTTTTCATTTTGATTTCTTGACATATTGATATTTGTAAATCTATGGGGTTTTTTTTAACATTCTAGGAAAGAATGGAAATTGAAACTTTAAAACACATTATCAGTAAAAACAGAGCTGTTCTAGCTATTATGATTATATTCTTTACACTTGTCTTTCTTTTGTTGAATTTCACATTTGATTGTCGTGGCAACCGATTTTTCCTGCTCGCACTTCTCAAAACCCGCCTCAGACAATACACTGTGTTAGGGCAGTTCTATATTAGGACCTAAAAGCAGACACAAGCTGGAACAGAATGGTTTCGAAAGTTTTATTTTAGGAAAATGAAGACTGAAGACTTGGCTGGAGTGGTCAGGCAGAGGTGGATGGGCACGAGAGGGCAGGGCAGGCAGAGGAGAAGAAAGTGGAAAAGATCAAACCGGTTGCAGAAGCAAGGCAAGTTGGACTGGAACAGTGGTCGAGCTGGCGTGGAGAATTTGAAGCACAAAGGGAAAAAAATAGGTAAGCAGGGGTCCAGGAAAATAAACTGACAAAGCAGATGATCAAAGAGGTTTCAGGGAAAAGACCTTGATATTTGTACTGCAGTGTAGCCTGAATGATCTGACAGAGACTGAATGTCTGGACCGGGGTTAAATACTGCATGGCTTGATTGTAGATGGGGTGCAGGTGAGGAGGATCAGCAGCTGCAGGAAATCAGATGGGCAGGCAGGAGGAGGGACCAGGAAGACCACGCCCAGCAACACAGAGACAGACTGAGACAAGCATGACACACTAGGGAGGGAAAACAGGAAACACAAGGAAAGGAGGAGGCAAAGCCCAAACTTTGACACAATGTCTTGATGCTCACTTTGAACCTGCACCTTATCAAAACGCTTTCTGTCTGCCACTTTTGCCACTATTTAGTCCAATGGATGCTGCCACTGACTGTAATGAAACACAGAGCTTCAACCTGTATGACAATTATTTGGAGGGTCAAATTTCCCTCTATCACACATTGGTGGGTGGTGTGTCCCCCAGTCCTCTATAAAATTAAACTGAATCATGTTGGCCAACATTATTATCTTTGGCAAGATCACATTCTCAGTACATACAGAGAATAGGATTGTCACCAAGTATGTGTGACACACAGATGCACCTTGAGTGACTGCTGAAAGGTATGCTGGACAGACAATATTATCACTGTTATGTGAATCTCACAATAATAATAATAATAATAATCATAATAATAATAATAATAATAATCATAATGATAATAACAGGGGTTGATTTATTTAAAAAAGCATATCCATCAAAAGAGCCTATTTACTGGTTAAATGTATTATTAATTTGAATCTTAATGCCTAAATAACTTCCATTAGTTCCCTGCTGGTATGAAAATGACACACTGATTGAAGAGAATTTAGAAAGTGTAAATAAACACAACACCATACTAATTACTGAATTAGTCTAGACCATGTTCTAATCACTCAAATACCACAAACGCTTCCTCCCACTAAAGGCGAAACGGTGCAGCAAAATGTATCAGCAGTGAAGTGAAGCAGTGAATTGCCCTCCTATTTTGAGAATGCCCCATACAGCTCAAAATGCTCCAGCTGTTACTCTCTGGGAATCTGGCATATGCCTCTGGGAAGAACAATGTATGGCTCTATACAGTCAAGAAAAGAATAAACTCAATTTCTCCCTTGGTTTCTGGGCCACTTCTGCTCTCCCTATTGTTTAAGACACACCATGATAGATACATATATAGAGGCACTTACACAGGGAGGGAGGAAGACAGAGATATAGTTGTAGGAGGATTACACATGTCATTTTCTTCACCAACTGTGTCATCTATTTTTCCATTTCATCCCACACAATCACACACACACCCACACACACACGAGGATTTTGGAACGTTAAACTACTTCAAGGTCGTTTTAGATGCATTGTTGAATATTACACAAGTATGAACTAATGCAGTACACACACAGCAACACAGCTGTGTGGTGACAGATTCCTTTCCTCTTCCTGTTGTTTTAATCAGCATCATCATATATTGTGGTCACACCTGTTCTTCTGATCAAATGAACTAAAAGATACATAGGTTTCTATCAGAGTCAAATCAGGGCTCTTACTTATCTTTATTTGTTTTTTTGTGAAGTCATCCAGGAAGACATAATTGAATAAGATCAGCTGAGACTCTAACTGGACTCCATTAATGTGTTAATACTGGAGGAGATAACTGACTTCTCATGGGGTTAGAAATGGTTCCTATGTTAAGCAGAGGAGTCAAAAGATAAAGTTGTGTAATTAAGCGGTACAATTCAAGCAAATTTCACCGATTGTTTTCACATAATCTTTTGTATACATCCTTTGCCAGTTGTCTCTGCAAACTGTGCCAGAGGTTGCTTGACAGTGGACTGAAAGCCACCTTGTCATGCAGCTTTGAGATCTCTATTGCATCAATGGACGGCTGTGGCACAAAACAGACTTGCTGTTTGAGCAGAAGGATTTATCAAGAGACAGGTGCTGGTATGCATGATCCTGAGAGAGGATGAGGACTGATAGGCTGGTACATACTGATGTTAGGACTCATGTAAAACCAGCAGGTTGTGCAATCCAACTTTACCAGATGGGTAAATGTGTAATTTTTGACTGTTGTACGTGTCTCAAGTTTAAACAGACAAAAAAATATCTCCCCAACAGTGCAGTCAGTACGGCGCCATCTCTGACATGACAAAGTTCTTTTTCGATCCAAAGGTTATTGTGAGTTCAAGTCCTGCTAAGAGCAGCACTCAGTAGAGTTGAACGTGGGGGAATAAATGCAGATGCACACCCCTCAGTCTGTTTTCAGTCACCTCAAACCTTCAGGGATCATTCAAAATTCAAAACTGTCTTCATCTCACAAACACAAACAATACACACACTACAAAAAATGTCATATCTCTGCACAACACTATTGCAACCAAATTTAGTGGACATGCATCGATGTGTCTGAGTTACCACAACAAATCTGGTGTCATTTGGCTGAGAGATGGCGTTGTAGAAGAAGTCATCATGCAACCGTTTGACCCATTTTTTTGCCACAAAATATGAGAAGGCACTTGACAAAACATGTTCTACACACCTCACTTGAGGATACAGAGGTCAAGGGTTCTTCAACTCCAAGGGTCACAAGGCCCTCCTCTTCAACATTTCAAGCTCTAAATGCACTGTGCTTAGATTGAGCCAACTGCTATGACACTATTTTGTTTTTTATTGTTATGGAAAAGACTTTGACACACAGCAAAGGTCCTGAGCCAGAATCAAACTGGGGATGACACAATTATGCATCTTGAAGCTGCGTGAATTGATTTTTATGTGGGCAGTGCAACAAGCTGTAAACACAACACTGACATTATCACCCTATAAAGTTGATGTGCCACATTGGAATCGTATAAAGTAAATGGAAGGCTCAGTCTGAGCCTGGGCTATCACACAAACTCACACACGGCCTCACTCCACATACACCAGTTCACGTGTTCACTGCAAGGTACTGTTAGCATCTGCAAAGTCAAGTTGCCTTCAGCTCACCATGACGTGGTGCACAGAGCATAGTGCAGATGCCTGCAGGGGCAAAACACAGCACAGGTATATGTCATTACAAGGAAACTCTTCACCATGTGTCTGGGCATTACCAGCAGTTGCCGACCATTTTGTGTACAATACATTTGAGTTTATTCCAGAAGGTGCTTATGAGGTACAGCCCCTGTCGCTGTCTGTCTGTCTGGCTGGCTGGCATCACTACTGTATTATACATAAACAACTAAGCTAAGTTTAGGATTGAATTTAGCAAAGTTCATAAACAATATGTCTCTTCACAAACCTGGCTGCTAAAATTTGACCATGCATTACTGTTCCTGGTGAGATCATGGTATATTTTTAATGTTAACCTCCCCAGTTTGCATGTGTTGCTTCTGACTATGTCACATACAGCTGCTAACTCAGTGTTTGCACTTTGAAAGTTCAGCAGCAACCGAGGTCAAAGTTGAAATAATAATAATGAGGACAGCATTCGATGGCTCGAGCGGTGTGCCATGCCAAGGGTAGTCTAGTCGGGTACCATTCTCCTCATAGGAAACCAATGGCACAGCCAGCTGACGTGTCATCATGTGTGGGCGCCTGCAGAGATATTTAAGGTCAAAGGTCAAAATCATGCAAATAAAGCCAGGTGAAAATTTATTTTGTGGTTTGTCTGGACATATCTTTTGACCATTAAGAAGCAAGGAGAGTCTAAGATAAACACAAAACACACAAGGAGAGGAAATAAATAAATAAATGAATAGAAAATCATAACCTAATAATTGTTCCCTCAGTTGACAGTGAATCTCTGACAATGGTTTCATAATCGCTGTCAGTCCAAATATTTGTAACTAAACAGCAATGTTTTCCTATCTAATTCGTATTCCCATCTGTTTTACAGCCACATGCTTTGCAGCTTGCTCTTTGTATGATTAAAACAATTTCTTGCTCCCTTGTGACATAGTAGCTGAATTTTGGCACAATGGGTTAAACAGTTTAACTTTGGCACCAACAGTTTAAATGCATCTGTCAGCCTTTGTTGGACGTTCTCTCTGTTATTTCTCCACTCCTCATCTCCCCTTTCTCGTGTCCTTTGTGTACTACCCAGATAATTTCTATAACCTCGGAAGAATCCCTGTAAAATTGAACTGAATCTTGAAAGACCTTTTGCAAAATTAATATCCAACATTTGGGCTTCAGTTCAACTGTCTGTGATGAGACACTGAAACAAAACTGCTCCTTTTTGTCCCTGTGCAAAATTAACATTTTGGTCATGGGGGATAAACACAGAAAACAAAAACGAATCAGTTCTGGTGTGTGGTGCATGACATTATTGTAAAAGATTGTTAGACTTCCACGGAGAATTAGTTTGCCTCTTATCAATGCCATGTTCTAATAGAGAGAGTGTCTGTGTGTTGACAGAGCGATAGAAAGAGAGCGAATGATATGATACAAATGAGAGAAGTGAGGGGAGAAAAGGAGAAAAAGATAGCTGGAAAGACACAAAGAGGCTGAAAACAGTGTGGAGGAAAGGAGAGAGAAAGGAGAGGCTCATCATTATTGGTGTCAGTACAGTCTGATTCATTCTGTTATCTGTCATTATCTTGTTCCACTAGGAATTCAAACTCATCTGTATTGTCTGCTGTCTGATTAGGAACAATGCTAGAGGCCTGTGTGAACACTCATGCTGAATACTGATCAGCAGGCATTTGTAACATACGCAGTGCTGATTGTTTGTTTTGTTTTTTTCATATCATATATCTCATATCTTCATATCTATTTTTCTTATCTGTGAATCAAGAATAATGACAGTGTTTTTAATGCAAAGACCCAATGTCATTTTCTTCCAATATTAGAGTCAAAACATTTGACGGTTGCTGTTTATTCCTGTCGAGATAATCAGCATAAAAAACATAAACAACTCTCAAGCATCTGTTTAATTCCCCTGCCAACAAAGTTATACTTCTGCTGATGTTAGTATATCTGTATATCTCTCAGTTTGACTTCAGTAGACAGACTGACCTTGGGCCACAAAACTTTCTTTTCTGATGAAGATGATGAATAGTTGTGTGATTTTCACCACAAGGCTATATATGAAATAAACTATGGACACACTATATATACAGTGTGTTCATAGTTTATTTCAATTTAAGAGACATTTTAATTTCAAAATGTCATTTTTCAAAAGTCTGCACATATTTCATAATGGCATTCTCCAAATAATGCTTTTATTTCAGGAGACGTTTTATCTCACGATGTCACATTTCATGCCACAGAAGTTGAATTTTTTTTTTTAATTAATATTGATTAATTGTCTTAATGATGGACATTTTGGTCAGCTACGTGTCTTACCATTCCAGTCTTCTATGAACTGTTGTGAGCTTGCCACAATGTCATTTCGCATGTTGTGCCTAAAATTGTAGTTGCTGTGATATAAAACTGAACTTTACTACAGAACACATGGACAATAGTCAGTGGCTAAATATTATCATTTCTCTTCTCACTGTCCTTTCATGGTTACACAGAACAGTGCTGCCTTTTCCCCTTGTTTCACCTTGTTAAGGACATGGTTCTCTTGCTTGAAGAAACTTTCTTTGGCGTACACATTGTGATCAGCCAGTTGATCCGTGCAGTGGGACCAATGACGTCATCCAGCAAGGCCCTGCTATGGCCAATCACATGCATGCAAGCGCACATTCTTATTACACATTGATTGTTGTAGAAAGATCAAAATTGAAGTTTTTTCTGTCACATACATATCTCTACACTGTGCAGTGAAATGGTTCATTGCTACTCAATAAGTAATACAGTAATACAGTTTAAATGGAGGCAGCTGTGCAGCAGCTGGCATCAACAGTGTTGTCTTGACAATTTCACTATTATTACTACTGCTATTATAGATCAAATTATTGCTGTTGCGATGACTTTAAAGAGCAGTAAAATCCTTTCTCATAGCATTATAAATTGCTGTGCATCGTTTTGCCTTCTGAGAAGTCTTTCAACTCGGGGGTCGTTTACTCCAACTGGACTTCCTGTGTTGTATTTTTTGTCTCACCCTTCTCTGAAACCACACATCCACAACCAACACAGCCGCTTGGGCTGCATAAAGGCTGCCCTGCCCTCTGTTTGGAAGTACTTATCTGCATGTTTGCTTCAGTTCTTCAATATTCTTCAATAAACACGCTACAAGTGTGCAGTGGACAGCCCTTGTTTTTTTATTCAGATGTATATTGCATGCTATATTATGCTTTATTTTAATAGACTAATCCATGTGTGTCTGAACAGCTCTGGAGAGCTGATGACAGGGTGTCCTGCTCATATTTAAGTGGGCCCACAGATACAAAACATATATCAAATATATACAGCAGTCATTTAACATATACCCTCCTACTGGTACACAGGGCTGACAGTGCTAGTTACTGTTAAAATGATATGGAGATGCAAATACATTATCAGATCTGCCTAAATGAAACAATATTAAGTAAATACAGTCATTTTAAAGTAATGTACACAGTATTGCAGATTTTATTATCACTACGAAAAGCATTTTATTATGTAATTATTTGTTATGTGTTATATAACTGTCTTATTTGACCATTGCATTTCAACCTGTAACTTAATTGTGCTAACTAATTTTTTATGCTGTTGCTGTAGTCATGGCCATAATCATATAAACTAGACTATTTGTGGGTCCTAAAAATCTGCTGCTGTTGCTTCTGGTGATTGATGTGTACACTAATCATAAAACGTTGTACTATTGCTGTCTATTTAGAAACTTTTGATTTTTTGTTCCTTTTTTGTTCACTGGAAATGCCAAAGGTCCTATGATGATGTTTTGCATCATTACTCTGACACTGCGCTCAGGTGACATGTTAATTTTCTGCCAACCACCTTTTCTGGCCGAGGCTGAGATGGGAAAGTGAGAGCGGATGCTTGTCCCAATCACCACCACTGTGGGCCCTTGAGCAAGGCCCTTAACCCCTGACTGCTCCCCGGGTGCTGCACCGCGGCAGCCCACTGCTCCTAGCACGTATAGTTGAAAAAAGGTTAACTATGAATAGGATGGGGAAATGCAGAGAGGGAATTTCCCCAAGGGGATCAATAAAGTATAGATTATTCTTATTATTAAAGACATATGGCAGCATTTTATTAATGGACACAAGTGGGGGTGTTGGTACGACGCTTCAATAAATCATGCTCATGCTGAAGGGGAACTTGTGTGGCAAGTTTCATTTTCTTAAAGACAGAACAGCAAAAACAGAATTGTAGAAGCCTCATGTTATTTTATTAATTTTAAGAAATGTTTCCCATAATGTTTCACATTCACACAGTGTGGATGTGTGTACAACATTCACCAGTTTGGTTTCTCATTTAGCATAAAATAGCTATGGTCCATTAAATGCATCAAGTTAAACCTTAAAAATCTGGTAACCAATTATAAACAAACGACAAGTTTGACAAAAATGAACTCATGCGTTTGGTTTAAATATGGTCTTTTCCGAATTTGGTGAAGACTGTATGAAATATGTGCCAAAAGAAGCAAAAATGTGTTTACCAAGAATCCAGAATAGTGGAAGAATTTTAAAGGCACAGGTGGGCATGGCCTATGTCAGTTGAATCTGCATCATCCCAGGAACACACTGTGCAGATATCTTAGCAAATTTATTTGTCTTGCTATGACTTATTAGCCAAAACAAAATGCAAAAAGTATACTAACTGACCACAGATGGTCCTATTGGTACATTTTAATATGTTAATTATTTCCAGATGGGGCACCATATTATGAAGTATAAGTACTTATACATACATGTTTACATTTGTCATGTTTGTTACATGATTGTCGACTAGTGTGTGGAAGTGAGTGGAAATCCTTTTTGCATGTCCACCAAAAAAATCAGAGTGACAACAGCATTGTCCCTAATAAGCAGAACATTTAGATGTGTGAATGTTTTCTGTCATTGAAAGTGTGCAGAAGTAGTTAGTAACTGAAAAACGTACAGAAGAAAAAATAGAAAGAGCAAAGATAACAACAGTGTGAGAGCTGCGTTCTTAGTCTCTCACTAATGAAGAACAAAGAGCAAAGACAACAATAGTTATCACCATATCTATTATAGCTCTTACTCACACAACAAAGGGGCAAGAGGTACACACTCAAGCAACATGCAATTTAACCACACCAGCAATATTGACACAACCCATCACATGTAACCTTTTAATCATGAGTGCAGGCAGGAAATCAGGCAGTCATGCTCAGTGACTCACACACAGATACCTCTTCCACTCCACGACATGAGTCATGCCAGCCTTCAACACTGTATTTATTCAGGTTTTTTTGCAATTCAATAACAAGTCTACAATATGGTTTTTGTGCTCTCTGCCCTGCTCGAGCTGAAATAGGATCCAGGTTCATGTTGACCTTAGATGGGAATAGCAATGTGAATGGTCAATGAATGACTGCAGTATATACATTATGAGATGTACTGTATATATCTGCGTGAACACAAATATATGCGGTAAAGAATGTCCTCGCCTCTCCAAAGCTGTTCAGATACATGGCACATGAATAAATCCATTAAAATCATGCATAATACAGCAGGGTACATCTGGTTACTGTGGCCATGCATATTTAATTTTCACCGTGGAATAATAAATTTAAAAAAAAAAAAAAAAAAAAAAGACAAACCAACAAACAAACAAAAAACAAGACCAGTGCTAACACTAGCAATCCAGATCCACAATGTTCTCTATATGTACACGTTTACTACCTAATAGTATTAAATATATTTAACTTCACCCACATTTCCCACAAGTGCACTATATATCCTTTAGTGCAATTTTACAGTAATACACCTTCAAAATGTACATTCTGCTCTCACATAAACTTAAAAAAATAGCACTCACCATTACAAAGACTATGCATTTACTACACACTCATTCTGAAGACAAAGTGTTTGGCTTGATTTCGCTCCATCCATCCGTCCAGCCAGCCAGCCATTTTATTAGGTCCAGGTAGCACTGGGAGCAGGA
Organism: Centropyge bicolor; assembly: GCA_037975185.1. Lineage (NCBI taxonomy): Eukaryota > Metazoa > Chordata > Actinopteri > Pomacanthidae > Centropyge > Centropyge bicolor. The sequence goes on from JBBMOC010000002.1 coordinate 12,470,004, forward strand.
TGAGCTGGAGCCACGTCTGCCAGCTCCTCCTGGGAATCCAAAAAACATTGTAGAGTCAGATTGTCCTCCCTGACAGACATGCCCGGAATACCTCTACAGGGAGGCCTCCAAATCAGATACCCACACCACCCCAGCTGGCTCCTTTCATCACAAAGGAGCATGACACAAAGCTGTCATACAGAGCCTCACGTTATCTTTCCTTCTTTCATCAGTTGTTCATACATTCATATTAGTAGTTGAAATACAATGGCACTGGTACTCTGTGATGGAGAACCAGTATTGAGTGTCAGCACACTGCATCTTGTGGCTGCTGTGTTAGACAACTCATTGTCTTTTGAAACACTAATATAATTTTTCAAGTGTTTCCTGGTAATGAATAATTTCACGTTTATTTTCTTTTCCTTGATTTTTGGTCAGCTAGTCATCGCTGTCCTGACTACATTAATAATGCTTTTTGGTATTGCCTGATTTAGTGATACCAGTGATTACAGGTGGCAAATTACTGAGTGCATTCCAGGATTCTGTTCATACATGTATTGACCACTGGGGGCAGCAGACTCTCCTACACTATCAGGAATGCATCTCAATAACAACATCTGCTGTGTCTGTTTACAGTGCAGTCACACAAACTGTGGTTTGAAATAAATTATTGCATATTTTATGAATAAGGTCAAAAAGTCAATAATTACCATCATACTGTGACCAAACGCGGTCTGATTTCCACACAACAGCAGAGCACAGTGAATTGTTTACCTTGATGGTGAGTTAAAGGTGTTTTGGTTCTCACAGGCTCAAAAATATTTTTGTCTTTTTTGTACATTACCTCAGTGACAAAAACATTTCCTATAACCACTTCACAATTAAAGCCACCATTGTTCGTCACAAGAACAAGGATGCCATGACCTTGGGCTTCAGGAAATTTTGATTTATATGTTTCTTTTTTTTGAACCAAAATAATTAATGGATTTAACCAAGTTGACTTATCAATTGATAATGAAAAAAATTGTTAGTTGCTGTCTCGGTTAAGAGTAACTTAATACAGCTCTGATACTGCTGGAGAGGGTAGCACAACATAGTAACATTTTGCTCCCATCCAAATCCATCAGACATCCTCCAACAAACATGGATTAAAACATTTACACCACCCATTACTTCTGCTTTTAAATAAAAATATGTACTATCCAGTGGAATGTGGACGTATTCAAGCTTTGGTCATCCTATACAGTTTTTTTTTTTTTTTTTTTAATCTTCTCATTTCATGATCCATTTTTGAAGAGCACTACACTAAAACCTTCCACTTTATTTAAGTGGGAACTGTTGTATTAGCTTCCACAGACATTTGATAGTGCACTTAGAAAGCACTCTTTTTTTTTTTTTTTTTTAAACTCCCATTGTAGTAAAAACCATTTCATTGTATTGACCTTCATCTTCATCCTGTGGTAATGAAGCACCTCATTTGGTTCTAGTGACAGACTGCAGACCGAGCAGCAGTTCCCCTCCAGGAAAGTTGTAGAGATTGTGTGTATGCGTTTGTGTCTTTGAACTGGTAAGCAAGAACTCGAGCGAGTGTGCAAATATGCGTAGCAGAAATTGTGAGCTATTATAAAAATATTGCTGTACCTCACCTTTGTGTGTGTGTGTATGTGTGTGTGTACTGGTGTGGGCGTACAACATTGTGTGGATAGAGAGTTAATGGTGTGTGCTGTGGCGAAAACTGCTATTTGTCCTAAGAGAAACCTCGGGCAAGTCAGATAGGCTAAGACTCTCAACACACACACACACACACGCGCGCACACATAATTATCTGTATTTCCACAAAACTAGAAGGTTAAGAAATGTCAAGGGTCTATATACTGATACTGCACATAAACTTTGAAAGGCTCCAAGAATGTACAATCAGGGAAATTAAAATTTAAATGTACTGTAAATTACAATTCCATTATTATAAATAATATTTATACAAGCACCTTCAGAATTAAATCAAACTCCTCCAATGTTGAATAGCACTGCAATTATTCTGTCACTATTAAGAAAAAAAAAATCCTCTAATTTCATCTCCTTTAATTTTGAAGTCATTATATATGGAACATATGCTTAGTTGCTTTCTCTCCAAGATTGAAATGAGAAGATATTTATTTCATGTCTGTGAGTACAGAGCTGGAGTCAGGCCACGGTAAGTTTAATTTAGCTCAAAAACTGGAAACCAATACATGTATTTAGCTGACACTTTTATTTGAAAAGACCCACTGCACTCCAGGAGGATAAAACCCCAACATGAGTGGTCAGTGGGCTCCCTCTCGTGATGAGGGAGTAGCAAGCTGATGGTGCAGTAGCAGAGCAAAGTGGAAGGACTAGGGTGTAAGATTTGACCATGTCCTCAATGTAGGATGGGTCTGAGCCAATTTCAGAATGGAAAGCAATTGTCAGCGTCTTGAACTGGATTTGAGCAGCCGGTTCAGAGTAGGAAGGAGTGGTGTAGATTGGGGACACTTCCTGTTATTATGGAGAATGAATCTGCAGGAGTGGGTTGTGGCAGCGATGATGGCAGCAAAAGGACAGCTGGTCATCTGAGGTCACACTCAGATTCCCTGCAGTTCAAGACACCACAGAGGTCTAAGTGGTGGAAGGAAGAGCAGGTCATTCTTGTTGACATTGAGGCTTCACTGGTCTGCAGGCATCTACTGAGATCCAGACGTAGAGTTTTGTGCAACCACTTGTTTTTCAGACCAGGAAAAGACAGAATTAGTTGAGTGTCATCTGCATAGTTGTTGTAACAACAGAGCCAAGTAGCTTGTTGAGAGCTCAGATGAGGCAAGAGAGGAGAGAGACAGGGAGAGATGGTTGCAGCAGACAGAGACAGGATGTATAGAAGAGAGCTTTGAGAGTCTAACAGAGCAGGACAGAAGAAGAAGAAGAAGAAGAAGAAGAAGAAGAAGAAGAAGAAGAAGAAGTGGTCAGATACATGAAGAGGAGTTATATAAAAGTTTGTGGCAGAGCAGTTCCCGGTGAAGAGAATAGTTGGTTACCTACTTTGGGGGGAGCGAGGCAAAAAGGTAATAAGTCACTGATAAGTACATGTGGAGGTCTTATTCATGGATGTTCAATACAAGGATGTTCCTCCATTCCTGTGAGATTTCCAGTGAGGACCTAGAGGGCAGTACATAACAATGAATAATTTCAATAGATATGTAACAAACAGCCTGAAATTTGAAAGATGATTTCCATTTGGTGAAGATTAGTAAACCAGTACCATCCCCTCCACCAATGGGTCTGGGTGTGTGGGTAAAGAAGAGGGCTGCAGGGGTGAAAATATTCTGTGGTGTGATCCAAGAGTCAGTGAGGGCAAGGGAATCCAAAGATGGCAAGGAAGTGTAGGCAGAGATAAAAATCAGTCTTGCAGGAAGCTGACTGGTGGTTCCACAGGCAAGACCTTGAGTTTATGTGGAGCAGGTGGGGTTGAAGGAAGGCTTGTGACTGTGTGTTTGCTCTTTCCATTTTGTTGATAAGAAGCCCACAGAACTGCACTCCGCAATCTGGAGCTCTATCTCAGTTATGAATAACCTCCTCTGCTAATTCCAGCAGTAACATGGAAGATAGACATGGACACCTTGGAAGTTAACGATGAGCTTTATTTAGGTTTTGCACTATGTCCCAGCTTTTTGGAATCAGGGTTTTAGTAAGATATTCTTGAGGACAGAGAGTGGTTGAATTGAATTGAATTGAAGTCGTTGTGTGACTGATGTGATGTCAGCTGATGTGAAGCCATCTCAGCCTGACTGTTCTTGTTGTACTGCACTGTACTATTGGGAACATTCCACAGGTAAACAGGTTCACATATATCAGGTGAAAGTATCACTTTAAAGGTATAAAAGGCTCACCCTAAAAAGGCTCAGTTGTTCGCCAGCAAAGATGGAGTGAGGTTCACCACATTGTCAAACACTTGCGTGTAGAAAGGAGATTTCTACATGAGCTCAGGAAAACTGTTTTTTGGAATCAGGGTTGTCTCAAGTCATTGTGTTTCTTAAACAGTATCTCACCTGTTTTGTAGCGCTGCTTCAATGCTTTTGTAATTTTGTAATTATTTGACATGAACACCTTAAGCTAAACCAAATAAATGACAAGGTTGATGTAGGTAACATTAAGCCATTGCTTCATGAAATCTACTCACTCTGGGAAAAGTGATTTACTTACTACGATCATTCGTCCACCATGACAGCAAGGCAACCAGAAGAGGAAAACCCTGATGAATCATGGGTAAACTAGTGAAGTCTGAAAAAGGTTCCAAAGCCAGAGACAATGCAAATCAGTACTGGGTGAATAGACAAAATGTTGTTCATCAAGAAACAGATAGCACAACACATAGCACAAAATTCTAAAATCAGGAATAGTTTCAGTTTAAGTAAAGGGTTGAAAAAAAGTTTCTCCCTCTCTGAGCTAACAGTGACCTGATTCCAACTGTGTATCCAATGCACAAACATGAGATTGGTTTTGATCTTCTCCTCTCTTGGAAAGAAAGAAAATAAGTTCCTTGAAATGTTAAACTATCCATTTAACACTTGACGCATCCAGCATGCATAAAATGATATTGAGAACACTCCCACTCCCTGTAATACACCAGAGGCAAAACCTGTTCCACTCCAAGATGACCTCTTACACAATCATATCTGTAAGTGTAAATGTATTTTTCAAGATACATAAGCACATCGATTATTTTCTTTTACATGCATAAATCCTCCAAGAGCCTTGTCTTTGAAAGCAGAATAATTACATTATGAAACTCAAACTAAAAACATAAACAACTTTTAGTTTATAAAATAATAAGCAGTATATGCAGCCATCTGTCTAGGTGGGTGTTTGTCTGCATTATGATGGCCCTCTCATTTGAACTCACACATATATTGTGTTTACATCAGCAAATGTGCCCAAATATTTGTCCAATTATTGCTGATGAACAGAGAGCTGAAGGTAGAGAGAAAGAGAGAGAAAAAAGAGAGAGCGAGACAGTGAGTATGTAATGCAGAGTAAACTATATTGTTTAGTGATGCATGTTAGATTATCTTTACTCTAAACAGATGGATGATGGTGATGATAGCCTCCGGAGACATACTCAATATGAAATGAACCATAAATAACACAATGGTGTCAAGTGTATTTGAATATAACACTTTCCACTATCCACTATGTCATTCAAGGCCATTTGAGTTGATATATGTTTAAACATTCATATATCAACTCAACTCAAATGGATATTTAAACATCCATATATCATTGTCATATTAACTGTATTACCTTGGTACATATGCAGTAAATGACTGTCATACTGACTTGTGGTCCGCCTATTTTTTTCTTTGGTTACATCATGGTTTAATGTCTTAAAATCTGAAAAACATATTTTCAGTATGTTTAAAAAAATAAAAAAACATAAGTCCTGCCTACCTTCTAACTTCATATTTTCAACAGACTGTGACATACCAAATCATTTTACCTCAAAATACACATTGGTGTCAAAAGGTGATTTTAAAAAAAAGAAGCATAAAACATGAAAAAACAGAGCAGGTTTCACGATAAAAGAAAGTAGCTTTTCACCGTCTTTGTGAATTATCTGACAGATCATCCTTGCTTTTTGCTTTTCTCATTGATACAGGACATAGGACAAAGCACAACTGCCATATATACCCTAATTAGATAGAGACTAAATATGATGATGAAAGAATTGCAGAATCAAAGCAGAAGTCAGGGGAAGAAAATGAGACCCACTCTGCAACAGTTCTAATCAACAGTGGGCTATAATGCACAACTGAGGAGGGTAGACATAATTAAGGAGGAAGTGACAGATACACAGATGATGGCTTGGGATGTCTCGGACTTCAAGGTTTAAGTTAGTGCACTGCAAAGAGGTCCATTTGTTTTGTAGTAATGCAAAATATAGCAAAATCTGAAGGGAAAGGCATAGGTTGCTGAAGCAGTCTCTACCCCCACACACTCTTTGGACTGTTGAATCTACAATGTTCAGTCCATTACAAGATGTCTGTATTGTGTAAATGAGTGTTGTTGCCTCTGTTTGATTGTCTACATCTTCTTCAGTGAGAGATCTTCTACATTTCCGTGTCCGATTCACATGGCAGGTTTTTATATTGCCAGAAACAGTAAAAACACCAAGAGGAAGACATTTTTGTAGCTGAGAGAAAACGTGAGTCACACCACTGTGGAACACAATACATCCGGTACCTGCCTTCCTTGCTTTATTGTTGTGTTCTGTGCACAGTAGTGGCTCTACAGAAAAACAGAGGATGTGATATTGTCTACATTTGTTACATTGGTTTTCACAGAAATATGAAATGTACATCACCAAAAAATAAAAAAAAATAAAAAAAAATCAACCCATTGCCATTCCCAGAGTGTTAAATACTGCTGAACCCTTTACCATCTGTATAGATGCACCGTGCTTTCAGCATGATTTTAATTTTTTTTAATTTAATATTTCCAAGAATATGTGGGTAAGGACATTTAATAGGAAATCATTATTTGGAAAAAACATAGAAAGAAAAAAAAAAATCAATATTGAGCCATGTCATCCAATAAAACACTGTGAAATGAATTACATTTTTTAAACAGGTAACACAAACTGGACTTGCTCCATAAAAATGGTGACTGAGAATCATGCGTAATGCAGCCTTCTGCTATCCAAAACTTACAAAAAAAACAAACAAAAAAAACCCCTTTATTTCTCAGAATCGAAGGATAAATAAATAAAACTGATGGCAATAACATTAACCCAATGTATTGTTAAATTATCAAGGACAGTTTTATTACATGAGAAAAGAAGATTTAAAAAAAAAAACAAAAAAACAACCTTGAACCTTTCATGAAATTTGCTGTTTTTGGATGTTCATAGTTTATGATGATGACCCCTGACCTTTCCTCTATCACAGGGCTTATCAATGCTTTGATGACTGAGTGCCACTTAAGGGAGCCGGCATAAGATTGAGGGCTGTTCAGTAAACATGCCGCAGGATTTGTATAATGGGGTTTAACATTAATTTTCTGAAGCACTTGCTCTGCAGGCAAGGCAGACCACTTTATCTGTTCCCCAAGGTCCAACAAAGTAAGAGCCATTTTTCCTGAACTTTCCTCTTCTTCACAACCATACACTACTTTTTTTCGTTTTCCATATTTCTTCCACACTAAACTGGAGAGTTGTCCACTAAAATAAAACAAGCACCGATGACTGACCTCCTGCGACACTCATGAGGTGCCAGTAGTTGCGAAGCCACAAACATCTTTCTACAGGTTGTCATTCCTGACCTAACAGATGCTTGTTAGGGAGACACAGTTTGACACAGTAGCTGAGTCATGTATTCAACGTAGGCTATTGAAAGTCAAAGTATTGAAACCGATCACAAATGCTTAAAATATAATACATGTATTTCACTTGCGTGAAATGTTTCTGAGGGCTGCTGCTGACCCATGGGCTGCACTTTGACCAGCTATACTCCATCATTAATCATTAAGCTAAAGTTTTATGTTGTACTTTCCCACTGAAAATATCAACATCAGAGCACATTCATGCTCCCCAGAGGTTTTTTTCTTTTCTTTTTTCTTTGAACACAAATTGTTTTCACACTTTCACACATTTTGCACTTATAGCCCTACTACTGCTAATGGAATTGCAAAATTATCCATCTTTTGTACATTCAATCCAACTCGAAAGAACACTGGCAGCCTCAAGGGGCTGCTAGCATGTTTTAGATTTTCAGTTTTGTTGTTTTGTGGAAAGAAAGTAAAGATTACTTCATCTTCTCTGACAAAGACAAAGCCTTGGCTCTGCAGCCAGTTCTGAAATAAGCCTGAAAATCAATATGATTCAGGGCCAAACACAACAACAATCAGTGTGTGGTGCACTGTAGCTGTACATTGTTCAACAATGGAGCAATAACTCTTTACACGTGTATACTGCCTCCAATTTTGAGTTCCCTTGATATTCTGAGGGGCCACTACTGTAAGAAAGCTCTATCAAAGGTTAATGCAACACTTATGACAAGTGGGCACCATGTTATTTTTTCTCTGTAGCATTTGCACAAATAATCCACAATTCATTTTGCTGCCAGTGGCCTATGGAGGTTAGAGCAGCAGGTTTGTCAGTGGTTAAACATGGCTGCCCACTGCCCTCCCCCACCTGGACCAGAGGAACACACATATGTGAGAATGCTGTTCATTGATTTACGGTTCAGTATACAATCTGTTTACATCTTAGTAGACATATTCATACACACATGCACATACTATGTCTTATTATGTATTTATAAGCTCGTATTATACATTATACCGCATTATACAAGTCTGCGATATTTTCTTATATTTTAGCTGTTGCACTACTTTATATCTTAGATTCTATATAGATTTTGTTCCACAATGCAATTTTTCCTCATTCACATTTTGTAATATTCAGTAATATTCAATATTTTGTAATATTCAGACACAATTACTTGTTCTTGGGGCATTTTCCCTGAAGTTTTGTCTTCAGCAAGTAAAATGCATGCTCAATTGGATTCAGGTCAGGTGATCAATTTGGCTTAGTATGCTTCAGGTCATTGTCCATCTGCATCATGAAGTGCCGTCCAATGAGTTCTGCAGCATTTCGCCGGATATGAGTAGCTAATATTCAAGCACACTTCTGAATTCATCCTGCTAATTTTGTCAGCAGTCACATCATCAATAAATAGAAGTGAACCACTTCCATTGGCAGCCATACATCCCCACGCCATTACACTACCACCATGCTTCAATAATGAGGTGGATCCTGAGCAGCTCCTTCCCTTCTCAACACTCTTCTCTTCCCATCACTCTGGTACAAGTTGATCTTTGTCTCCTACACTGTTCACCTGATTTGGATGTAAATACCCTCAAATTAAAGCTGAAAGTCTGCACTTAAAGCACATCTTGATTGTTTCACTTCTTGGTTTGTTGAGTCCGTGTTAACTTAATCTGAGTCTGTGTGCGGTCTTGTAAAAGAGGCGTGTTCGGCAGCACCGACACAATCTCTGCATCATGACTCGGGCTCTGTGTTTTTCACTTTGATAATGTCCAGATATGAGGAGTTTAAAGAAATGTTAACTGCTAAACTGAAAATCTCCCTGCCAACTGATCTGCTCATAATCCGCGCACTGATGCTGACTGGCTCTTCCAAATGTCAAATCATTTTTCTCCACCAATTGTAGCAAAGGGGCGGGGCTTACACAGGGTAACCTTGAGTTAACCACAAACATAAACTGCTCTGAGCAGTTTAGAGATGCAGTGTAAATTGCCATGACAACACACCTCGAGTAAAACCTATCCACCTTCGTAGTACAGGATAATCAGGAAGTTACCCCCGACGTCATGAAGTTACTCCTGAACTTACCCCAATGAGCCGGTTATCTCGCTTCGTAGTACAGGCCTGGATTTGCTGAATCAAAACGTTAGACCTCTTAACCATTTTAGTAGTTGATAAGAATCAACAGTGACAGTTGTGGAAAGTCTCTTTTGAAAATGATAATATGATGATAAAACATCTCAACACATTTTGAATAAATAGTCTTGACACTACTGAACTACTATTTACTTCAGTATTTAACATTTATGTATGAATTTTTGTACAGCTTACATTTGCAGGTAAGCGGTCACGTTATTTTATCTATAATCCTCAAGCAAAGCAAACTGCAGAGTCTGTGTCAGAGGTGCCCTGTGGAGTTTTTGACCACTAGTAGTGCTAGAGAACAATGTTTTCACAAGTGGGTTAAGGATCCATTCTGCATGTGAGGTTGTTTCCTCTGCATGTAAACAGGAGGCCTTATCTGATTATTTTGTTCAGTGCTCAAAGCACTTTCATTTTCACTGCTTGCTTCTGCGCCTACAAGACACAGTGTTAACATTTTTTTTTTCTTGACATGTGTCACAGATTAGATATGTGTCTTATCAACGATCTGAGAAGAGGATTAAATCATGGACCACAATGTTTCCAGATCTATTTTGAGCCACATTCATACTGTATGTGTATATAAATCTGATAGTAATCACATAATATTTCTAGTGAATGTCAACAAAAACAGAGGACACAAAGTGCTCACCATGCCTGACTCAACCCGATTTTTTCTCGAGAGATTGCAGGATTTTCACAGGATCTCCCAGTTTAACTTTTACAAATATCAAATCAGTATTTTAACCTTTTCAAATTAATTGTTCTGCCTCAGCACCTTCCATATTTGATAAATAATGTAAAACATATTCGAAAGTCTCTTGTTAAAATTATTACACTACCAATAAAAACTGTGGTGTAACCAAAATATTTTGATTATATAAATATTACAGCAGTCGTTCACACACTCCATTTAAATTTGACCAATCTTTATATATCTGCAGTTTATCCATACAGATGTTGTTGCTTTTAGTGTAAAATAATAATAATAATAATAATAATAATAATAATAATAATAATAACAATCTTTTAAAAAATTATGATCAAATCAATAACCTTCACTGTAAAGGACCAGTGTGTGTGTTTGCTAAAGCCCTACCATTATATGTGTAATGTGCATATTTTATAAGTGTTGCCAGTCATCAGGACCTTGCCATTATTGTCTGTATGCCTGCGCTAACATCAGCATCTGAATGCATGTATGTTGGCGTGTACATGTGTGTAACGCTCCACATGGTCACTGCATGTGCCGATGTTGCTTATTGCGTGCATGTATAGGAGAGCCTTCACTTGCTCATTAGTCCTCACCTCTTCCATCTCCATCCCATTGTTTTTTTCTTTTTCTCATTTAGATTTGAAATCAAACAGTAATCATTGCAAACAGCCACAGCAGGTCCTAGCTGTCTACAGTCACTTTAGTTGATGGGAAAGAGATGAGTATAAATATTATTATAGAAGAAAAACTTTTCACTCAACTTAGCATCAGACTGTGCAGTAGAAAAAATGTAATTGAGTGTGAGCAGAGTACATATGGAGTATAAAGTATAAAGAACATGAACAAAAATGTTTACTATGAAAACTCTGATTGTAACTATGGTTTCTTTATCCTCCTTTCTCTGCATGCTGAAGATAAGGTTGGCAAAGTATTTTGTTTTGTAATATGTTTAGAGCAATTTTCAATATTGTTATCCAGGTTGGCTTGATGACACCCAAAGTTATGGGTAGTAACATAAATTGTGGTGTAATACTACCAGAGTTGGGCACATTACTTTTAAAAAGTAATTAGTTATAGTTACTAGTTACTTCTCCCAAAAAGTCTCCAAAAAGAGTTAGTTACTAGGGATGAGCCGGATACTCGTTTCAGACGAGTATCCGTTACGGATAAAGCATGTTTGACGAATACGATTATGATACGAGTAAAATATGTTAATATCTGTGTTCGTGCTGAAGGAAAATCCTCATTGTGGAACTGACTGTCTTCTCTCTGCGCTCTGTGATTGGCCAGTCACACACAGCGCCCGCCCCTCCCTACACAGACACGTCTCTGCCATAGACTGTATGGTCTCTGCACGTCTCTCCCAACCTGCTCCCAACATACGCGCGGTGCATTTGACAAGACAGAGCTGAAAACGGCTGGCGTCGCGTCGGTAAATGCCTCCGCTCCGCTCCGATTTTTTTTTTTTTTTTTTTAACCGTCTGCTTGCTCTTAGTTTGGCTGGTGATATGAAGTCAATTGAAAAACTTTGCTCGTACTTAACGCGGTGCTTTTGAGAAGAATACAGTGAACAAGGCTGACATATTATTTCCCTGTTTGCCATCACTAGATGTTTGCATGAATCATGAAGTTCACACAGATCATTAAAAAATAAACAGTTTTACAGACCATTTACACACATACACACATATAGCTGTAGCTGAACACACAAAGTAGCCTATATTAATATTTTTATTGTATGTGGCTGCATGCAGTATTTGACACTTTCTCTCTGCAGTTCATGAAAATAATATTATAAATATTATTGAGATATACTGTATATAGACTTTGAATACAGTAGATTAGCAACTTCTGATCAATCCATATCAATTTCAGACTTAAAATAATGTACAGTTTTAAGCCTCACCCATTTCTGCACTCACTTCCGGTTTAGGCCCCGCCCACTCCGAATACAGATACAGATACAGATAATGTAGATGGTTAAACAGATACGAATACAGATACAGATAGTGGTGTACTCGCTCATCCCTATTAGTTACTGAACTACTCCACTATAAAAGTAACTAGTTACCAGGTAAGGTAACTATTGCATTTAAGTTTAAATATGTTGAAGAATTTGGATTTTTTTTCTAAGCAGGTTTCACAGGCCAGTTACACAGAGTAGAACTGCATAGACATGTACTTACACAGAACTTTTAATATTTATTGCACCTCAACAGGCCACAACTGGCAGACAGACTGTACTTCAAGTGTTTTCTTAACAATAAAAGTAAACAGTTTAACTATATGAAGTGCTTTAACTGTTTGAGAGATGCCTCATTAGATTAGAGTTGCTAATAACGGACGTGGACAAACACTTCGCTCCGGGACATAATGCACACATCACATGTACGTTCTTGCTTTTTACCTGAAGGAGAATAAAGTAGTGTCTGTTCTTCCACTTTGAAAACACCAACTCCTCACTGCTGCAGCAGCTGACCTCTGCTAGTTTGGGTGTGTGGGGCTGCTGTGTGTGTGCGGCTTGTGTGTGTAAACCGAACGCTGCCTCTTATTGGCTTACCATGAAAGCTTACTCTGCCTTAGCCAATCATCATCACGTATGCGGTTGTCTCGTCCCTCCCTCCTCCCTCACCAAAGAAAAAAATAAACAACTGAGCAGCTCCTGTGGCTGAGAGCCGAGTAGCTTTAGTAACGTTCCCCACTTAAATGGTAATGGTGTTGTAATGATGGAAATAGTAATTCGTTAGATTACCCGTTAATAAAAAAATAACGCCGTTAGTAACGCTGTTTATTTTAGCGCCGTTATTCCCATCACTGAATACTACAGGTTGCAGAACTTTGGGGGCAGGAAACATTCTGAGCAGCTATTTTGTCAGAAATACAACAGAAGAGCAATTTGAATATCTGTTTATGATGCAGCCAAACAAATAAACATTTTAATGAAGAGGTCACTTTTCCAACATGCAATGAGGAATCGTGATCTGATCTCATGCTGCACATGAAAGTAGTTCCACAAAATACTGCTCAGCACTGCTCCCAGTAGACCATGGACCATATACTGCTTTTCAGTACATTTGTGCAATACTTGTTCTTTATGTAAGTTCCACTCACTGTGCAATACTCCTCCAAGTCAATGTGCAATATTCTGTATTTAGTATTTAATATTCCATATTTAAGCTCTCATTTCATACCCCCATTTCATATACATACTCGAAATTGTAAATAAGTCATGTAAACTTGTGTATACCTCCTTTTTCGACTGTTATTTGTTCTTCTTAATATTTAACTGCTGCTATCCCCTGTGCTGCTGTGACATGTGAATTTCCCCACTGTGGGACGAATAAAGGCTTATCTTATCTTATCTTAAAATAGCCAGGCTTAGCTGCTCCTCCTTCTTCCATAACTTCCAGGACTTCTTTCCAAAATGCACCAGGCTTGTTTAGATGTTCCTCTGAAAATGTCTGACACTGAAATTTGTGCAGAGGATGCAGGTTTTTCTTCCCATGATTCTTCGATGAAGGTCATATTTGTGCTGCATATTTGAACAGAGCACCACCACTCCAGAGTCTGATAAAGCTTCCTGAAGGTATTTTCCAGTCAAACAAGGGTTTCAGTCTGGCTTTCAAAAATACGAGCAGCTCTCTCTGTTAGTTTTCTTGATTTTCCAGACCTCAAACAGGTTTGTGGGCATCAATTATTTTAATTCTCAGAGTGCGAGGCAGCTGCTTAGAGGAGCCCATGGCTGCTGATTGTTTGATTGATTGAAGGTTTGAGGAGTCGAAGTATTTATGAAACTGTGAAATTTGCATCACTTGGCCTTTCCTAACAATGACTGTGAACACCATAGCACTAAAAAGCTAATTTAGATCTGAGAATTTGGTAAAAGTTATCTGGGAGCTCAAATCTCTCGGGGTACCCAAACTTTTGTGTGATGCCGAGCTGTTTACGAGTTGTCAGCAGTTCTACCATTTCCCCTTACATGGTTTTATTTCAATAACTGATCAAATCATCCAATATTTCACAAAATCTACTCTAATATATTTGTCTTGCAACTTCAGAGGACTGATCGCCATGGGAACAACTACACCAAACTACCCAATTGCATATCATTAAAACTTGCTCCATCTCAATCAGCTACAACAGTGTAGTGCTGCTTATGCATTAATGCATCAGTATTATCCATCTAATTATTCAATATGCACAGGAAAAAAAGATTGGTAACAGGTTGTTCTTTTTTAAAAATATAATTTGATCCCTAAAATCTGAATAGTTTTTCCACCACTGGGGCAAAATGACACTTCACTGCAGGTATCCATGTCTTTCCCACCAACAGCATATGTCTTATTTGTTCTTAATGTGTTTTCACAGGGGAATCTAAGAGGCTAAATGTTGGTATGAGGTGGGTTTTGGTACCTTTTCAAGGTAGCTTCTCATGCTGAGCACCGCTGTGTGAATGATGTCTAAAGGTAGAGATGCAAGGTAAAAAACATTACAGGTCTGGCTCTGTGTATGAAGAGAATGACATCATCTACCTATGCAGCCAGTGTGGGCTCCTGTTGTATTTCTCTGAGGCTCTCCTGGAGGCCTGAGCACACATACTTTCTATTCACTGCATGCACACACACACACACACACACACACACACACACACACACACACACACACACACACACACACACACAATCTCTCTTTGGTCTCATTCATGTACTATCCCATCACCCTGCCCCCCTCTCTCTTGCTCTCTCTCACACATACACAGGCACACGCTGATGGGTCTCCCACTGTCTTAGTCATTTAAGACACACACACACAAAGGTTAGTCATATACCATCAGCTGAGGTTTAGAGGACATGTCACTGTGTCTGAGTCACACGAAACCTCATCAGTCACTCAGCCAGATACATGTGGCCTCTGCCTCCACCTGCTCACTCTTAACTGCATCTCAGTGAAGGTGTTTCTGTGTGTGTATGTGAAGCTGTCAAACCTGTGGTAGGCCTGCATGTGTTTGTTTCTGCATGCCCTCATGTTTGTGTTCCTGGATTTTGTATACATCAGTGCTTGTGTGCATGTTATTTTGTGTTCGAGTGCATATTTGTGTGTGTGAACACACGGCTTACTACTCAGTGTGTCAAATCCCCTGCTCCCTGACAGTGATACCAATTGTCCAGATTGTCATGGTGCTAATGAATCATTTAGCTAACACACACCCACAGACACTTGAATATACACACACTCAAGTACATACACACATATACACACACAATATGTGCTTGCCAAGATATCTACAGGTAGCAGTGACACTTCTATTGCCACCCACTTGACACCTTTTACCTTTTAATTATTGAACACATTTGAAAATCAGTTACTGTCGCCGTGGGTATAATTCATTCAGGTGGTAATATGTTAAGTGAATTGAAAAAAACAACAACAAAAAACTATGTACAAAAGCAATCATTTAAAGGTATGATATGCAATTTGACAGGAAAATAACTAAATAGCTGAAAAATGTGATTTATATAATCGTCCTCCGTCATGTTTGCTGATGCTTTGGGACATTTGTTATTTGATGTGAGCAGGTCATATGTGGCCAGTGTTAAACAGGTCATAGTTGACGAGGTCAGTACAGTTAAAGGCTCACTTTTTTTTTTTTTTTTTTTTTTTTGAATTTTTGATCAGTGAAGCAAAAGGAGTTATTTTCGGTGTGTTCAAAAGTAGCAGTAGTACTTTAAAAGGGTTAGAAGTTTTTTTTTGTTGTTGTTGTTGTTTTGGAAAAGTCAAAAATGTTTTGGTAAGAAACTCATCTACACTCACCCAGCTTACAATACAACTGTGTGTGCAGATGTAAAGATACAAATTCACTGAAAGCTTATAATACACTGATCAATTAAATCAATTCAGTATTGGAGTCAGTCAATTTTGGAAGAATTTGGTAATAATGTTCAAATGTGTTAAAATGAAACACTGAATTTGTTACACGTTCTGGGTGGTAGTCTGACTGGCTTTTTGTAAACACAAGCAACTGCTGAGGCTTATGGGTATTGTAATGTTTAGAGTGATCTACCATACAAAACTTATCTCATAGTTTAGTTAAATTTATAATTTTGAAAATACTTTTTTTTTTTAAGTCTGTTTAACTGTTAATAATTATTATATTTCTTTAGTACAATTGTTAATACTTTAATGGCTGCTAAATTGTTTTTTAAACTTCTCTGTTTATGCTGGGGAATGGATGACGGTTTATTTTGTGCATGCATATTCAGACACACGATGTGATGCATATTAATGGAAATGTCATCTGGCTATTCCACAATTATTAGTTGGTGGCAGCAGCATGTAAAAAAAGACAAAACAATGAGTCAATGAGTCAGCAAAGGTCAGAAAAAAGACTGCAAGCTACCAAACATGGATGTAAACAATGCAAGTATTCAAGAAATCTACTTTGCAAATGTTTTATGAAGAAGGAAATCCACTGAACAGCCTCAGGGATACACACAATGTGTTTTGTTGAGAAACCCTGAACGTTAATATACAGTAATTTACAAGAAAACAAAACCTTTAAGGATATTAAAAGAAGACTTTAAAATGGAAATTTACAGTGGACATAAAATTCATGTGCACATTGCAGCCATAATATGTGACTCTCAAAAGTAATGCAAAGCAAAAGGATTGTCGAGAAAGTGAGATCTATGGAGAAAAAACAGCTGATGATTTATTATTTTTTTCTGATGTCATGTGAAAGGAGACCTCAATAGAGCCCTGTTTTGACTGTTAAAACACATTGTTCTTTGGGGATGCCAAAAACACAAGTTTCCATTTCGCGCTTGAATTTTAACCTCAAGCATTTCCACTCCATTTAAGTCTTTGTCCCGTCATTGTTACACATCCCATTACACTGTTTGATTGCATTTTGTATTTGTTCTGCCTACATTCACAAGGTCAAGCTTGAGTAATATGGGCATCAAAACAACAAGTGCTGCCAACAAATCAGCAGTCTGCAGAATGATTTAGACAAAGGAAAATATTTGGAATAACTTCAAATACGCTAATATATATGGGAAGTTAATACTGTAGCATTAGATTCACTGGACAGAAAGAGACAACACTATCAATATTTTTCCCAAAGTTTGTATTTCTGATCACCTTTTGTCTGAACAACCAACACTGGATTCTGTTACACGATGCAGGCTGAATATATTACAAACTATGAAGCCGTGAACCACATTGAGAGTAAGTGGAGTGTAAAAATATTTAGCATAGAAAATGGCATTCTTTGTTTTCTGAAAAATCTTCTGTGAGGTCAATGTCAGCAGCACAGGTGGTGTTGCTCTGATGGACAGTTTTAAGTATTCTTACATTGGATAAAAAACATTTTGGCGGTGAAACCAAAATGCGCTGACTGGGACATGAATGATTTTCTCTTGGAAGCTCTCTTTTTTTCCCATATATTAATGCACTATCAGAGAATTGACTTTGTCTCAAGGTCGCGTCATGTGATCCACATGTGACAGCTTTATGATGATGGCTGTGTATGAGCAAAGATTAAACATGGCGGTCCTCTTTGAACAAATATTGCATGCTGTGACAGTGACAGATGTTAATGAGAGCTCAGTAATTACACGGTAATAGGTGTCATGTCTGTCTGCAGATACAGTGGCCGAGAGGGCGGCTGCTTGTGATTAATTGCTACGCAGATGTCATGGTACAGCATGTACAGACAGAGGTGAAGGGATAATACATGAATATGTGGTGTGTGATCCTACTGTCGAGAGATGGCGAGAGATATCATCATGATCAGTACAATGAATCCTTTCTCATCCTGTTTTTTCCCCATCCATTCATTTTGCACCACACACTGATCTCTGCTCTGTTATTAATCCAACTAGTGCAGACACCTATGACTTAAATTGGGAATGTGTGCCTGCTATTAATTTGCTACTGTATTTTTCTTTGTTTGTTTGTTTCGATTTAATTCATCTGTAGGGTACAAAATATGGAGAAACAGTTAAACAAATCTACTTCAGATTTTTTTTTTTTCAGTCTCAGTTTAGATATTACATTTGAAAAGTTATATATTTGATATTGGAAAAAAAGAGAGAAAAGCATATCCTCATATTTGACAAGAACCAGCAAATGTTTTTACCTGACAGATCTAATGGTTCATGTGCTGTTCAAGCTGCAGTTAATTAACTGCTGTGAGAGACAATTTATTGATTATTGACTGAAACAATGAATGGACTTATTTTAACCTTCATTCCATTCATCAGGGCCATATTCATAGGCCATATTCAGAACAACAGAAGCCATATAAAGAGAAAAAACATACAATATTCTTTTCATTTATTTGAAAATCATCACTTAGCAAAACGCTGCAGTGACCATTGCAAAATACATGCGAGGGCACATCCCATGCTCTGCTGTTTATCTCAATATTGTTGTGATGAAAGACTGGGCAAATTTTGACGTGATGGTGGGGCTACATGAAAAATTAAGGGATCACATTATTGAATCTATTAATGTGAATGTCTGTACCAAATTTAGTGCACTCAAAACAACAACCTCATCTTCATGACAGACAGACAGACAGACAGATAGAGTACTATATTATATCATGGTGGTACTAGAGGTGGCACATCTTTAGCATACATCTGTTGAAAACCATGAATGTCTGTACAAAAGTCTGTCCATCTCATAGATGTTGAGGTATTTCACTGGATGAGTGAAAACTTTGACCTGCACTCTGTACTGCGTGAAAGTCAGAGGACAGCCATTAAAATCATTAAGATCCATGTGCACCATGAATAACTTCACCAAGAAGTGCAATCCACCTACTAAGTTTCTTAGCACATGGCACAGTCAGGGGGATTTACTCTCTGGTGACCATGAATGTGAAAATTTCATGGAATTCTATCTAATACTTGTTGAGATGTCTCAGTCTGGACCAAAGGGTTGAGTCAACTGACCATAGAGCCACATCCTTAGCATGGCTAAACATCATATAAACAGTTTTTGGATCAGTCACAAGGAATGGTTTGAAAGACTCTGACAGACCTATCCTGCCATTTAGGCTGTACAGACTTGTTGGAGGCATGGCAGGTCAGATACTGTCAGGGTTACAGGTTCTACTCTGTGAGCAGATAAAGGAGTTTAGTCGTGCAAAGAAACAGCACACCATGAGCACCTTGTCCATCTTTGATCAAAGTTTAACCAAGCACAAACATTTTTCCAATTATATCTAAATGCCTGAGTTGCTGTGCTGAATACACACCTCAATGGTAACTAATGTTTGAGGACTATTGTCCATGGAGTCATTCTGAAATAAGTGTTGGAAAAGATAAAAAAAAAAAAAAAAGTTTCATCAAAGAGAAGTATGGCATGAAGTGCTCCCTGGGTCCACATTAGTTAGAAGATTGGCTTTTCAAGCTACAGCTCTGGAGGCAGTTAACACTTTCAGATTGATGTGCTTTTAAACTGGATGCTCTGCTAAAGCACTGAGTGTGTCCACTTGTGCGCATTTACAATTTAAATACAAGCTTGAGGTTCTTACTGTGTGTGTGTGCATGCAATGCCATGCACTGTGTGTCCGAGACGACGTGCATGAACCATTGTGTGCCTGTGTCACTGCATTCTCTTATATCCTCTCCTTACCTGCCATTCGCCACCAGGGACACACAGGTGATAATGGATGTTTGTATCCCGGGAAAAGGTTTTGTCTGGAGTCCAAGGAGAGAATGACCTGCCATCACCATTCAGCAAAGTCTACCCAACATTCACTGCTAACAGCCCGTGTGCGTGTTTGTCTCTCTCTGTGTGTGTGTGTGTATGTGTGGTTTGTATTCGCTCTATTTGCTGAAATTAAATTCAGCTGGTATGGTCGCTGGGGGGAAGTTGTCTCCAGGCACTGGAGGCCAGGCACTGCTGTCAACTCTGTTACTAGATTTAGTGACTTTTTAAATCCTCTGATGATTTAATTTCTCAAGACTAAATGGTTTATTTTTGGGGGGAGGGGGCACTATTAGGAAGCATATTAATGTGCTGACTCCCAAAGTAACAACTCTGGTTAGCTGATGCTGAGTGATGCTACTTGCTTGTCTAAAACAAAGGTGGCTGATAATCACAGCATGTACCAGTAACTGATACAGATTAGAAGGACTAGGACTTGAAGGACAAGCATTTTGAGTAATATACATTATATTGACATATTTATTTATATTTTCAATATTCTGTTTATATTGCCTTTTGAAAACTGAGTGTGTCTGGTCTAAATCCAGCTTGCACCAGTAGCTGAAGAGGTGTCATTTCACCTCCTGAGCACTGCCAAGGTGCCCTTGATCATTTCTCAACCCTACTCACCTGGTCAGTGTATGAAACAGGTGTGCTTGTCAAATTTGTAGTTTTGGAAGCACGCAACATTTCTCATACGTAGCCCCCTATTTCAAATGTGGGATGTGAGTCGGGGGAGAAAAATTTCAGATGTTTTTAGATAATCCAACATGAGTTTAGTTTAATTTAGACGAAGGAAAGTAGGGTTTCCAGAACTTGCCGTCACAGCCTCCTTCTCCCACCTACCATTTACAAGGCAAAGTTTCAGACTGAGTGCTCTGCACGGCGCTATGATTTAATGATTTCCATATAATGCAAGTACGGCTTTTAAACCTTTGAAATTTAATCTCCCACATTCAGTCAGAACTAAAGTTGCCAAATGCAGCTACTTCTGACCTAGACATAACCCTTTATTTCCATCATACCAGTGTATTCTGACTAAAAGCTCTGTGCGGCTTGTTTACCAGGGCGGATGGCTCATCTCTGTACTCCTACAGCCTCAACTACCTCAAAATCATTGTTGTTTTTAGAGAATAAGATGCAAAAGGTTCTTGCATGTATTTAATGCTGCACTAACCTGTTCTCAAAATCTTTTTCATTGCTGCTCATTAAGCCACTGTGAGCAAAAGGTTATCAGTCATGGACAAACTGAAAGAGCTGATTTTGGCCTGCTTTTAACTGGCATTAATGTGCATATCTGAATATGGTAATTGAATAATGGCATCTGATTGTGGTGTTTTACATTTGCAACTGGTTGTCAGGAAATATGGCACGACTGGATTGATAGAAAATCTGCAGCTGTTCTGGCTGGAGAATGCTGTGCCTCGAACCTTATGCCAGACTGAGATAGTCAGAAGAGGCAGAATGAGGTGACCTTTCAACCTGACTGGACTTTTTTCTGTCAATGCTTTTATGACCAGTGAACTTTCTTTGGAAAGAATGGGGCACCATCTTGACATACTGTATCCATTTTTATATTTTTCTAATACATCCATGATTCAGATTTCAACATTTACAGTTTGGACGGGAGCTGAGGGAGGGGGCCGGGGAAACCCTCAGTATGTCTACAGAGATTGGTTGACAAGTGGAGGCTGTGTATGTGAAATAGAATTTATTTGTTAGTATTAGCTATCACAGACATGAATTAAAGTACATATCTGTTGATCTAGGTTTTTCTTTGTTTGTTTGTTTTCAATGGACCAAACAAATGTTTATTCTTTGGCTATTATTAGGTGATATTTAAATTGCTTTTGGTGTAATTTTATTTCCCTCATATTATGTATTCTTATTGTGTGATTATTGGTGCTATATATATATATATATATGGGTCCAGCCTTATCTCCAGCAACTGACTGACTGACTATTATTTTTAAGGGGCTATTTTAAGGACTTTCCCCTGTGCACAGCTACACCACATCTAAAAGTGGTCTGATCACAATTAGTATCCAAAAGTGTTCCAATTAAACTGTGTCCTGCATGCATTTACACCTTGCATTAACATGCAATTTTCCTTATACGGATCACATTAATACCAGGTATAAATGTAAGGAGGAGGACATTTGATGTTAGTAATGAGAGTGTACCGCAGAGCAGGAGTCATGCTTAATATTAGCAATCTGTGGGCATCTTTTATTGTGCAGTGCAACATTCTCAAATGCTGTAAAAAAGACGAATTGGTGACATAAAAGCCCTGATTATCAGTTCGATCCCTGTGCCCTCTGAGGACAGGGACGGGACTGGAGGTGGAGCCACTGTGCAAAAAAAAGAAGCAACCTCTTCATGCTGTTCCTTTCTTATCACGAGTAAGGAGAAGAAGAAAGTCAAGAAGTGTTGAGTTTGTGTTAGAGAGAGAGAGAGAGAGAGAGAGAGGGAAGGAGTGAGCAATATCTTGGCCTGTGCTGGGTTTACCCGATCGACGGAGCTGTGAGCAGAATGGGCTGTGAAACCGCCAGCAGCGTTATCGACAAACCGTTGAGATTAGAATTTAGAACACCTCCTCCTTCTGCTGGGCCTTTCTTCTGTCAGAAAAGATAACTTCTCTGCAATCCATGGGAGGGGATTACCAAACAGCTGCTCACATCACACACACACACACACAACATCATATGCATGCAGCCCGGGCTTTGCACCCTCAGCACCTGCACTCCCACAAACACACACACCTTTGCTTTCAGAGTCACAAATCCCAACAGTTGAATTAGTGTTTGGCAGACTTATTGATTACACACAAGGTTCTCTCACTCTGCTTGGCTGAGGGTTATTGTTGGCCGAAAAAAGAACAACTCGCTGCTATTGAGTGTGTTTCTCTTTTTGAAATCTCTAACAGAGTACATTTAGTCAAAACAAACAGCTTCCTGCAAATGCTTGTTCAGGTTATTCGGGGTCTAAGGTAGCAGCAGGTGAGTGAGGCTGGACCGGGTCACTTAAGTTAACAGAGCAACTCAGTGACAAATCTGGAATTAGCCACATAAACAATAATGTGACAGGTATGATACCTTCATGATGGCAAGGTTTGTATCTTTAATACTCAGGAAAATATTTCCCAAATGCTGCTTCATAACAGAAAAAGAAGCACGAACCAGTGCTTACTATAGTATCAGTCTCTTCACAAGCCTCGTGGCCTCCTTTGACTGTTGTCATTCTGTCATGCTACTGTCTCTCTGCCAAGCTGTGTCGTGATTTTAAGGTGGTGGTGTAGAATTTGAGGAGTTCTGAAACACAGACATTGTGTAGTAGCAGGGCAGAGAATCAATGTTTCAGGCTTCCTTGGGCTTCAGCATGTAGAGTGTGTGCACAGGGTGCTTTCGCATCTAACCTGTTTGAGCCCTTCGTTTGGTTTGGTTTGTGTCGACTTGTGTCAAAAGGCATCATACATTCTCTGATGAAGACCAAACAAGCAGACGTAGACCGCCTGACAACTCCTACACCAAATACACCAAACTCAGAGCTGCAAGAATTCGAACGCTGCTCTTAAATCCTGCTATTGATCATGCACTGTAATGGAAGTTATACATTTATACAAAATAAAATTATCTCGTAACCATGGTAACATCAGTTTATGCACATTAGCACATGGTGCTTGTGATTTTTCCTGCTCAAGCAGAAAGTGAAAAGGAGTTGTGCATGTGTCCTGCTCCAAATATTTCTGCAGTTCCTCAGTTTGCAGTTGTTATTTATGAGGTTAAAAGGTGCAGCTGCAGACTCAACCAATAATGCTTTCTTCCTGTGATCCTTGTGACACCAAAGAAGATAAATCCAGACAGTTCTGACTCTGTACTCCACCAAAACCAAAACCCATAGCACAGCATAGCAAAACAATATGATAATGTCAGTTAACCATTTCTGTGACTTATCATGTGTTGAGGCCCTGACAACACTGCTAGTTTCCAAAGATAGCATTGCAATTGAATTTGAGTTCTAAATACTGCAATTTTTGTTATTAAAATATATCTACTTGAGTGAAATTTCGTAATACAAACATATAACAGTGTCCTGACATGTTGAGAAGGAAAATTAAGGGTTTTGCATCTCTGCAACTTACATATATGTATTGTACATATTTGATATGATTAAGTTGAATGCTCATCAGAGCATGGAGCTCAGAGACAGAGTTGTGTCATCTGCTTCAGTGAAGGTTACCAAAGGCAAGGTGACCTCTGTAATTCTACTTCAACAGAAGTTAAGCTTGGAGCAATCCTCCTAGAGCTGGTCGCTTGGAAAACTGAGCAATAGGGGGAGGGGGCCTTGGAGATTGGAGAAACACCAGTGATCTAGGCTTCATGGCAGAGTGGCCAGATGGAAGCCTCTCCTCAGTGAAAGATAGCTTCAAATCCAAGCATCATGTTGGGAGAAAACCAGTTCTTCACCTGTGCAATACCATCTCACTGGTGAAGCATGGTGGTGGCAGCATCATGCTGTGGGTGGGTTTTTCAGCTGCAGAGACTGGGGGACTGGTCAAGGTTGAGGAAAGGTTCAATGGAGTACTTGCTTAAAAAGACACCATACCATACACCCACTTAAAAATGTGCTTTCACTTTAGTTTTTTTTTTGTTGTTGTTGTTTTTCACAAATAGAAGATATGTGACAGCAAAACTGGAAAAAATGTTGCTGTGGAGAGACTCTCATCATCTTTTCTCAACCAGACCCAAAACTCCCCCCTGGGCTATATACCATACGGGAACAGGCATCTGGCTACAAACATTGTTGTGGGTTTTTTCAGACCATTATCCTGCAATCAACGCTTTCCAAAAGCTTTGCCTCAATTTTCATAGCTTACATGTTTCTATCCTATTATCATTATAGTTCACTGCACATTTTTAGAGCAATACTGTGGGAATAATTTGAATTTGAAGAATTTGTGTTTGCATTCCCTTGTATGTATAAGGATTTCTCAGTGTCAGCTGATGATGACTGTCATCACAAGAACTGGTATCCAAGCACATGAAACACATTGTTTTTATACGTGACATGAGCAATATTTTTGAAATACATTATAACTCAATACAACAGCAACTCATAATCCTGTAGAGCAGATTCCCCTACAGATGCATAAAAATGCGAACATAGAATAATAGTATAAATAAATAATAAATAATAGTATGACTTGATAAAGGACTGTGAAGACAGTAGAACTCAGGTTAGAGTCCAAGTGTTTAAATGTCATGGGCATTTTAAGTCTTGTGTTGCTTACAGTAAAATGTCAAAGGTGGTTTGATCCCAATAACAAATTCCCAGTGTTTGGAAAGCCCTAAAAATGTGTGAATGCATGTATGTGTTAGACTGATAGGGTGTCTGTCTGGGTCGGTCTCAGTATATCCACTACAATAAAGCAAACTACATAAGTGGTACATAGATATTCTTAATGAAAGTGTAGTCCAGAGCGACCAGGATCTCAGAAGGTGGGCCAGAGGTTCATCCTCCAACAGGACTATGGCCCTGAACACACAGTCAAGACAGTGCAAGAGTGGCTTAGGGACAACTCTGTAAATGTCCTTGAGTGTAGGGGGAAATTCTGCAACATAACAACATGTGAACGAAGTCAAATGACTGAGTGAGCATTATTTTGCAAAATGAGTTTTTTTTTTTTTTTTAATGTTGATTCTTTTCCATATTTCATATTATTAAAACTTGATCCAGTGTGATCCAAGTGAAGTCTGTCTGATTGTAGTGCTCCCAGCTGAACAGAGTTTGTAACTTTGCTTGTCAGGGGGTTTCATGTGTATTCTGTGCACTTCTATATTAAGTTTAAATAATACATCATTCTCAAACATCACACATAAACAAGTGCAAAGCCAGCAGCCTGTAGCAACAGACTGCAGCTATGCATCTGTTTTTCTAACATAACTGCGTTTTATTGATCCAAAGCTGCTGACCAGCTCTGAATTCTAAGACTCATACCTCAAAAGCATCTTGATCTGAGATGACATATGATAAGTTGTCCTTTCCCCCGTGAGAGAAATGGTCTCATGGAGCAAAAGACAATTTTCCTCCTGGGTACAATAAGGCCGATCTTATCTTGTTTATTTCACAGTGCACTTGAAATGATTTCTCGTGCACAAGCAAAGGTCCTCTGTAGAATATGTCTCCAAGGTCAGCAACTGAAAAGAAGACTTCAGACAGTTCACACTCTCATGAGTTGGGTGCAATGATTGCAGTTATGCGCTGCATTTCAATGCAGCGTGTGTTAGTAGCCATTATCACTATATGTCAAACTGCAGTTTTTGCAAGCCATCAGGGGGCGCTGTGGATCTAATTCAATCGGAGAAGCTGACATCAGCTCTGTCACACCATGTTTATCTAATAACTACATGAGGTGCTTTGGTGCTCACACAACACTAAACACATTTAGACCAGATCTTGTATATTGGTAGATGTGATTAAATGAAAGTAAGTGGGTTTTAAAAAGTTCATTAGTAATCCATTATACTTTATTAAAAGCTGGTTGTGAAAGGACATTTTCAACATGTATTTCAGTGAGTAAAACTGAAATCAAAGCTACATTAAGTCTTAGAATGTCAAGCTTTTTAACGCCAAGGACAGAAAATAAAGCATTACCCTGCCAGGGCCCCCCACCAATCAAACATAAGCTGTCATCCACCCACATACTGTGCAAGACTCAGCACTGTCTGATCTGAATAGCACTGGTATTGAATTAATAAAATGTACCTGCGATACATTCTATCATGTTCATTTTAATTTATTACTCTTGTGAGAATTATGTTTCCATCTAATATTCACTGTCCTCAGCATACCTTTCAGCAAACTGAGTGTATGCCTCTCGTTCAATTCATTCATTATGTTTCACTTTGCTTTATCAAATTTAGATGTGTTCAGCTTACATTTCAGTAATTTTACATTTTATTATTTTTCATTCACTTCAGTGATTCCTTGATACCAGGGCCATCTTGCATGCATCGCACCACCGTGTCAAAGAAGAGTAGCACTTTATCAGCCTTCCTCGCAGCCTCTTCACAGACAGTGTCTGTGGCAGCAGGCAGAATTAGATCTTCATTGGCTGCGTGTAGTTTCTTTGCACAGGCAGGGTGAAACAGGCAGGGTCTGAAATTAGCACCTGCCATCCGCCAAATGTGGGTAAATTGTTGCCAGTGGCAGGTAAAATCGTCACCATCAGCCACTTTGAGTCAGTCAATGAGTCAGCCATCCCTCCGTTTATCACTATCAGTAGAGATTCCAGGCTGCAGTGTAGTTTATACACGTGATCCCAAAAAACTGTTGAGTAACATTAGGCTCAGAATATTTCCGTATTATGTCTGCACTCCTGTCCATACTCCCACACTCCCTCTCTCTCCTCCACATGGACACTCTCTCCCCCAGGGAGTACAGTACTTTTAAACATTATTAAATTAATACACTGCGCAACCTCCATATTTTCAAACAAGCTCTTGTTGCCAGATCTGTTTTATGATAAAAAGCTATAACCGAATCACACATCCTATTGTCCAAATGGCCCATAATAGACTGGGAGTATTACCTTATGGCTGGACTGAATTGAACTCCCTCCAGGAGTCGGTCGGACAGGATGATTTGTGAGCTGATGTCTGTTACTTGGAGTCTGTGGGACACTTGAAAAACTTTCTCTAAATCACCTCAGTGTTTTCGTGAGTGATAGAGTCAGCATCACAGGGAATCTGATGCTGGACTAATACGTAGGAAAATCAACTTAAAACACTAAGCAAATCCTCTTTCCCACCACAAATACATGTACTGTACATATTGATAGTACCTATTTAAAAAAAGATGTTTAAATTATCCTTCATTCAGTTATTCCTTCATTTAGCACATAGATTTCAAAAGTATGGCAGATAAAATTTCTGAGTTGCAGACAAAGAAAAACTTGCCTGCCAGTGGATAAAGGTAATTTCAGACCTTGGATATGAGACTATAAAGGATGCCTTCTGGGTTTGCTGAGGAATGGCTTGAGGGATCACTGTCTTCAGCTGGGCTCTTTACTGCAGTGAAGAAATTCTTGATAGAGGTGAAGCTCGTAGCCAGAGTCTATCTTGGGTCCATTTTCTATAATCCCATCACATCAGTTCACTTTGTCTTGTGTGCTGGATAACAAAGCTCATTGGTGCAAGGTTTCCCTGCCCAATTGTGGTTGGCTGTAGATGAACAAATGCAGCAGAGGTGAGGTTTTCAAACTGTGAAGGAGGTGGGAGAGTTGAAGCTGGGGTGTAGAGGGAGAGGCATAAAAACTCTGTGTGAATTGAAAGGGACAGGTATGCATGTGTTCTGCAAACAGCAAGATGTTTGTAATTTGACAAACAGCTCAAGGAGGCAACTTACCAACTTAACCTTTAGTGCCCAAATGCTGCAATTTGATCAAAACTCACATGTCTCTGAGTATTAACTTGGTGAAATCTCAATGCACAGAATCAAGAATATCATTATCTCTGATGTCCATCATTGGAAAAACATCCACAAATCCTGGAAAACAGGCTGCTTCTTATAGCTCCAGAATTATCCTGCAAATGATCAAGATTTTAAGTTTTCTTCAGTAGCAAAGCAGTCTGAGATCATTGTTCATCCATGGGATTACAAAGACATTGCTAAAAGCTAATTGTGTGTGTCCTGCTGTCCTCAGAGAGTGTGTGAGGTCCCACATGCTCCCACATTGTTTATCAGGAGAAATGTTTTCCACCATCGTTGTGGACACTAGCTTTGCCTTGATTGCCACAACCAGCTGACTGCTTGCCGCACATGCTAACGACAAGATGAAAGTTGAATGTCTCTGAAAGCTTCATTGCTCTCTGCCTGACCCTACACCAAACAACTCTACAAGCGATTTCACTGTTGCAGACAAATTTGCAGCAAAATTTGTCGGCGAAAATTCGTGAGGAGTTTGTGTCATCTCAATCGTTTGGTGTAAGCTGGTTATTAGTCTAAATAATAAGGAACATTGGATGGCATGAAATAGTGAAAATAAGCACTGAAATTGTCTGGTCTTCTAAATTGTAATTTTATGTCTCCTCTATTGTGACTATTGCTGTGGTTTCAGGGGTGTTACTAAAATATCCAGAAACTGTAAAAATCAAAGGACCTTCATAAACAAGAGATTTATAGTGAGTGACTGCGGTTTCACTAACCCTTCCTGCAGCTTGTGGTGTCTGGTGAGCTGTTAAATGGCTGTAATGAGGACGGCTGGACAAAAATCAAAAACTTTTAATGACGGGATGGATGAATACACCAGGAGAAAGAATAAAGGCAGACATTGCAAACATTTCTGTACATTTTAGAAACAAGGATAAAGGCACTGTAACAACAAAATGACCAACATGCTTTTCCACATGGTCATTCCACCCAATTATTATGTGCTTATTTAGCCACAAAAAAGTCAAATGAACTCATGTACATTCACATTAACAGTCTACCAAGAAAGAGCAAACAAGCAAACAAAGCTACATAATCTTCTCCTTGGTCTCCATCAGTAGTGGCTCTTTGCAGGCAAAGGCATTAAGGAGGAAAGAACTTCCACTAACTAACATTCGACAAGGCACAACTGAAATGCATCCCAGGTGACTACCTCATGAAACTGATCAAGACCATCAAAGCAAAAAGTGGCTATTTCAAATATCATATTTTACTTTGCTGTTTACTACCTAATTACACATGTGTGATTTCATAGTTTTGATGTCTTCAGTAATGACAGTAGAAAATGAGAAAAAAATAACCATTGAATGAGAAGGTGCAAGTGCAAACAGGATTATTAGCCTGGGTTCCGCTTTTCTTCAAGGTAGAGGGGGCTTTTTGAGCAAAATCTTAAAAATCTCACAAGACTGGGATGACATTTGGCAAATACATAGCTCAAGGCTGTAGAATCAGTCTCTTTTTCTTTTTTTATTTTGGAGAAGTCCACCATCCTCCAATTTCCACTTGCATCCTTTTTTTTATTGGTGAACCTTGTGAGGACAAATGAACCCAAACCTAAACTGCAAATTGGACTTTTTCATTATGGGTAAAGGTTTGCGCTCTCCTCTGCCTTTGAGTTGAAAAATGGCTTGTTACATTGACAGCTTTCTGACTAAAATCCACCGGGCAATACTGGCAGCAAGCAGGCTCATTAGCTCTTGGCTAGCAGGAGTCATTAGTTTAAATAAGGAATGGTTACAAATGATGAAGCACTTTTTTCACAGCAATGAAGAACGGTGTGTCTTTTTTTTTTTCACTGGGAGGTGTCACCTCTTTGAAAAATTAAAATGGTCATAGTCATCTTGATGCCACCTAATGTTTGTAAAATAATGTTATTAGTCTGATGAAAGTTCAAAATTCAAAATTCTGTTTCCATTTATTTGTGCTTCCTCTTCTGTCACAGCTTCTCTTTCTCTCCCTTCACCTGCTACCTTCCTCTCTATCTCTGCAGTTAAGTCCAGCAATCTCTTTAATATCGACTAATAAAAGTCTGGAGAATATGTTCCTTCCCTCCTCTGCTACACTTTGGCTGCGGAATGACACCTTATATGAAAATGAACAAGTCTGAGTAATTGTGTCGCCAGTGCGCCGCATTCATCAACATGCATACGGGGAGGGGGGAGATAGGGAGGGAGGCAGAGAGATAGAGACCGTCAGGCAGAGTGAGAGGTCAATTATAAAGAAATAGAAAAGAGGAGAAGGAGAGAAAAGGTCAGGGAGAAAGAGTGGGAGAGTTAGGAACAAAGGGAGAGGAGACAGGAGAGGTCAACGGGAGACAGCAAGCAAATGAGCAAGTGAAGAAAAGAGAGACAGAAAGGGAAAAAAAAGCAGTGTAGGAGGAGGAGATGAAGGAGGAAGGTCAGTGATGAAGTGGTAGACAGGCTGCCAGACTCCCCACGGCTGTGAAACACTGACTCACAGAGTGATGGACTGGGTGAATGGAAGGGGAGGGAAAGATAGAAGGAGGGGAAGAGGAGTGGATGGCATAGAGACAGGACAGGAGGGATGACTGACTTGCCAACCTAGAGAGTCAGACCCGTAGGTTTTGGAGTTGCTCCCTTGGAAATATCAAAGTCTGCTGTATTTGCTGGATGAAACCTTGAAAATATTGTGTCACAGTGGCATATTTGAAATTGGAGGAACAGTGTAGGGCCAAGATTGAGTGCTGGACAGTCATGGGAAGGCAATGCTGATCTGTTGTCTGACATGGCTGCACCAAGTCGAAATTGATTTAGCATTGTTCGACTGGTGTAACGTTGATGAAACCGGCATGAGTTGACTTTTTTTTCTTTTTTTGTCTGTCTGTCCAATAAACACAACACTGATTTTTTTTTTTTTAATTTATTTTTTTTTGTCTAATGAGGTAGATAGGTTTGTATATTTCCCCGTTGTGGGACTAATAAATGAATATCTTAAATATGTTGATAAATCCACTAACATCCACCTGACAAATCTAAATCCAATATCCAATTCAAGGTTTTGAGGCTAAAGTGTACAGTGTCTTGCTGCGTGTTAAAATGATGGTAATGAGCATAGAGAGACTGATCCGTACGGAGCCCCTCCTCGGGGACATGGGAGGACATTTTTTGAAGGGTTAAGAAAAAAAAATGTAAAAAAAAAAAAAAAAAAAAAAAAAAAAAGATTAATTTTTGCGAGATCTCGCAAAACTTATATAAGTATATATAAGTTTATTGTGTTTTATTTTGACTTGGGCCTAAAATACAAAGATATTAAAACAGAACTAGGCACAGAGGACTTTCATGTTGGAAAGCATATTCTTCATCCGCATAATGTCCTCAATTATTACTTTGTGACTTCTCTCAGATGCAGGAAACGCTCCAAATCGTCCTCCATGACTCCCTTTTTGTGAACGTTGAACACAAAAAATCAGCACCAGTACATACAACTCAATGAACTTCATTCTCCTCAAAAATTTTCCCCCATGTCCCCTAAGGGGCTCCGTAGGTCAGGTGATAATTCACTGTGGGTTTCTTCAGCTAAAGTGACTCCTTTTAAATTCTATGTTACTTTCTTTCCAAATGTCTGATGATCGCTTCAAAGCACGCAATTAAAAAAGCTACTGTGTAGTTTTATCAGACCCAGTCATTGTTGCTAAAGCTAGAATATTATAGCTTAGAATATTATAGCTATATTATTATCAGGCGTTAGCACATGGACACCAGTGACCTTATTGGTCTATATTTAGTATAAATGCACAACATCTTCAGGAGTCTTCACACATCCTGATTCCCAGAGCTGTATCACTTATCTGTTGGAACATTACACTGCACAATGCACTGAAAAACACTGAGTTAAAATGAATCCTGTTTGGGGTCCATTTTGAACTGACACAATACAGGGTTAATTTTACCCAGTATCAACAGATAGAAAACCACCCAACAGAAGGGATGTTTTGAGTAGAAGTGACACCAAAACTGGGTAAAAAAAAAACAAAAAAAAAAACAGTGGCACTGTGTCAGGTTAACCCAGTAATGTGTCGGTGCATTATTGACCCCACACTCTGTCAATTTTGAACTCATCTGAGAGCTTGTTTTGTTCCATCTGTCAGGACTCTCTCCTGTACTATGCAGAATAAATGCAACATGTAGATCCGGGAAAGCAAGTCTACAGACAAGTGTTCAACATGAGTGTGAAATATGGGAGAGCGGTGAGATAAAGTGACTTCACAGGAGAACAAAAGCAGTCAGTTAGTTAAATGTTGGGCAGGTTCTTTAAAGTTGTCACTTCTGTCTGAACCCCAACAACCGGATTCAGTCTCACAGTTCTGAATCATTTTCATAATGTCAGTAAAAAAATTAATAAATAAAACTGAAGTTCTAAAAAGTACAAGAGTCATGCTTTGATTTTAGCTTACTGGCAGGGGACCCTGTGGCTGTACTATTTTATACAGCTGAAAGTCTAACAACTCACTACTATAGTTCTACTATAGTTCTATTTCAGAAACAGTGAAGGACTCAGCTACTCACATACAGCAGTCTGTAGGAAGTTTGAATTAAATGTTGAAAAATGTATCTTTGGAACTTGATCCGTGAACGTTATTATAAAAGATGAGAGGCTGAAGGCAAGCAAAAAAATAGATTTCTCAGGTCAAGTGCTTTGCAGATGGAGCAACTTAGTTACAGAAAGACAGACAGAGTGAGTTCAATATGTAAATTGTGATGAAAGCCACAGTGTTTCTCACAGGATCATTCACCGTACTATTTTAAAGTAGCCATTCCTGGAACCAATTCAATTTCTGTACCTTATTTCACCTCAGCACAAGTCACCAAGGTGAAATGAAAACAAGACACTGAGATTCCTGAACAGTCAGCTGGTGAAATGTTATTTGTTCTAACCTGGAGTTCTTGAATTGAAGTGAAAGGTGGCACAACCGGACATTAAAGCTGAGCTGCTGCTTCATTCAAAACTATTCTTTCCACCTTCAATGAAAATTAATAATGATGTCAAATGAAGTAGATTAACATTTTTGTGACTTGGCAGATATGTTGATTAACATTTAATCCTTATGTGAATAGAATCTTAATTCGCTTGACATTATGTTTCCTTCAAAACGTATTTGCTGTAGCAGGCAGGTTTGTCATCTCAGACAATTCAATGTGTATTGATTCTGTGATATTATTTAATGCCTTTTTTTTTAATATTAGAAGTGTGGCAAAGAAAATTATATCTTTTATCACACAAACAATAGTCGACATGGCCAGTTTCTTTAAGTTACTAAAATGCTGCTGACTGGGTGTTTACCTCTGTGTCTGGGTCAGTGATGTTTGCATGTCCCTGTAAGTAAAACAGCAGGAGTAAATAGTCAGACCTGGAGTAGCATTAGCTGCAAAGTCTAGCAGCTTACTTAGCTGTGATTTTACTGTCTGTACTCACGGTACCTTCTAATGTGAGTGCTTCATGGGGCCACAAGCCACTTGTCACAGGCGTGTCCCGGAGGGGTGACCATGGGTGGCACTGGCCATCCATATATTCCCATTGATCACCCCATAATCCCAAAGACTAATTCAAACTGACTGTTTTACAATTATTTTTGAATATGTATTGTTTTCTTTTTTGAGTAGCCTACTTTTGGAGATGCAATTTCTTCTTGAGGACTTGATGAGACCCGGAATAAAAGTATCAACCTTGAGCATAATATGTCACCTTTAATTTTTGAATCATTCTTGAACTCTAATGTTCTTTCGTTTCTTAATACAAACATGTGTTAGTGCAATAAAAACAAAACAAACAAACAAAAAAAACCTGTCATGGGGCCATGGTCATGGTCCAAGCGGCAACCTCTGGCGCTGAAAAATGAAGTCAATGCGGAAGTGCAAAAAAGCCGCAGTTCCTCGAATAACCACTAGGGAGGGAGTCAATTACATTTGAGCCCCATGTTAAAATGTCCAATTTTACGACAGAAAAAAACATATTTACAGCCTGGTTCAAAACATGGCTCTAGTCTCATAAGCTGTTTTTCTACTCCATGACAACTCTGGGGGGGCGAATTTTTTTATAAGGCGTTCGTTTAAAATATACAGCATACATCATTATGCACAATTCATACATCATTATGCACAATTGATAGCTGTCAATCTAAGTGGCGCCACTTTAATTGACAACTAGTCACCCCGGCTAATTCTAGTCACTGAGTTTGGGAAAGAGGTCGTCGTGGGGTTAGCCGGCTAGCAACGATATTTAGCATTTAACCTAGCTGGTTAGCCGTAGCTAGTTTGATTATTTCGAATAAAGCGGCTTTTTTCAGCCAATAGCGTTCATTCAGCCGGCCCATAGGACCCGCCTCAGCTCCGCCCTCGCTCCACCTCTTTGTCCATATTTGGAGTAACCGGAGGTAGGCTACCAAGATGGCTACGTGCTACCATTTGCTTCATTTTTGCTCTTCAGAAACCTATGGGTGACGTCACAGACACTACGTCCATATTTTATACAGTCTATGGATCTTTTTCATTGTAATGGTAGTGTTATTAATTTAAGAAGATAAGAAAAGAACAGATTTAATTTTTTTTTTTTTTCACGTTTTAAACCATCCGTGCATGAAGACTTTGGATTCTAAATGACCATACAATATAAAATTCCACTCTGTACTGTAAGCCTTAAGACTAAATGATTGCTTCCTGGTTGGCAAATATCAGCAGTCCATAAGTTATAAATCCTTAATCTCTTTAACATGCGTCAAACATCTTTGGTAGCAGCCCTTACAGATCAAAGTCTTCCTTCCTTTAAACCCTGTTCCAGTCTGAATATTCATACCTATACATTAACACAGCGCAGCAGGCTTTTAGGTTGGCTGCATGTTCAAAGTAGAGCCCGATAATGACTAATGACGCCCCTAGTCTCACAGCCCCCGTACTTGATGACACGCTTTACAAGGGGAGGTTACGCTTAACAAAATATATATTTGTATATTGATATTATAAACCATACATGGAGCCCTGACGAAGTTTTAAATACAACTAAAAGAGAACATTGCTAAGATTTGGCATTAAAGGGGTCTGAGATCACTGAAACCATATCAATGATTTATATTCCTGCAATCAATATATTATGAATATAATATATTAAAACTTTATTGTTATTTTGGAAGATTCAGAGGATATTAGATTTGTGCTAAGCTAACTGGCTTTCTTCTGGTGGTAGCTACATATTTACTGTACTGACAAGAGAGTGGTATCAGCAACAACACAAACAATAGCATTTCCATAAGTGTCTTTTAATTGTCCTTTCTTTCAAGATCAGTGACAAATAGCATCAGTTGACACTAGAGCACAAAATGTGTACTACTCCACAACTGAAAATAGTCACCAATAAATACAATATTTCTTCATGTTTGAGTGAAAATGAAACATATGAAACATATAATTGTGAGATTAATTGTAATTTATGCCTTTGAAAGCAATAAATGTCTTTGGTGCCACAGACAGAGGGGGGAAGTTAGACCGCATTGACAAATGGACAGTATCAGTTTGATCTTTCCATGAGATTTGTAGATCATGAGGAAACAATAGAACTTCACCTATGACCTAATACTTAAAGCATTTCAATTTTGCTGACCATCAATCACTTAAACAGGCAAAAAGAAAATGTATATAAATGTATTTATATCTTCAAATCTCAGCATACAAGCCTTGTTAGATGTTTCCAGCTATGCGTCTTTTCCCTTCCATCCTCATATTCGTGGTAGATGAACCCCCTCTCTCTGTCTTGCCTTCACTCCCCTGCCCCGCCCCAGATTGCAGCTATATTGCCCCTTTCAGCTCTCACCCACTCACACACACACACACCCAGCCAACCTCAGGAGCGTCAGCCAGGGATGTTTTCATCCTCTGCCCACCTCGGTGCAGTGTCCCCTGGGCAGGGAGTGATGCCAGAGGTCCTTGAGGCTGAACGCCCACAGATGGATGAGGGTGGCTCTGTATCCCTGCATATTTACTTATCCTTGTCTGATTTGGCGGATGTTTCATCTCTCTCTCTTGTTGCTTGATATTCTGTTTATCTAAACACTCCCTCTCACTCTACTTTTTTTGCCAATATCTCATATGTTGAAGGCTCTTTAATCTGTCTCCCCAGTTGTCTTCAATAAGTAACTTGCATTCAAAAAACAAAACAAAACAAAACAAAAAATCCTACATGGGGTGCATGTGGGGTTTTTTTCTCCACAAAAGCATCTCATATCTTCAGCTGTTCGCACAGCACTCTGTATGTGTGTGTCCTTGTTATCAGCACCATCCTTGATTAGTGGCTAGCGACAGAGACAGGAGTAATTAGCAGAGTTTGTGTTTCAGCACATCGACGAAGTGGGCCGTGATACAAACTGAGTTTGATAACCCTAAATGAAGCAGAGGTGGAGATAATACTGCTGACCTTTAAAAAGTAATGAGTACGGGAGAGTTTTACAAGGTGCAACAACAGTTGCACTTATTAGGAAACATTGTGTGTGACAGCACCGTACCACAACAGGCTGGGAGTGCTTTGTGTGTCAGACCACTACTGCACCCATTTACCCCACAGGGATCAATTAAGTCTCATCTTATCTTGGACGGGCCCACAACACCTTCTGCACATGGGAAGGCAGTTTGGACCTGCCCTGTTGAGTAGAGCTTCTTTACCAGTAAAACCAATTCAGACTTGTTGTATATATTTTAAGTGTTACAGTTTGATGGCAAGCTTTTTTTTTTATACACATATATAGTTTTGTATACAGTGTGCCCTGAAAGACTGAAAATTCACACCAGGTTAGTATAAAGTACCACTGCTTTTAGATTTACATAAATCTCCATCTCATTAAGAACCTGATGTCTCTTCTTTTGAATGACATGGAAGTGCTACATTATGTTTTCATCCCTCTGTTTACTTGTATGTTATTGAGATATTGGACATGGGAGTATCGATTAGATGATAGTGATGATGATACAGATATGTAGGATTATTGAATCTAACTAGATGTGTTACAGCCACATATGCTAATAATCAATACAAGACTTCAAGTCAGTTTTCTTCCACCTTACATATGTATATAACTCAGTGATTGTGTGTTGGGCTGTGAGCACTGCCAAAACATGTCCGAGTGCAGTAGTACTTTACCTGAAGGCAGCCTGTGTGACAGTGATGGAGGACTGAAGCTGCTGCATTGCTGATGTGCTGCTTTTAGCACATGACCAGAGTAATCAAAGTGTTAGCCCCCTTTCACTCCATTAGTCTCACATGAGTTGCATTTCCACTTGGTAATCAGATACATTTCCACTAAGCAAGGTTGAAATCTGATTGCCATTTCACAGTCGGTGCATTTAGGTGCACTCAAATAACTAGGCTATTAAGAGAAACCAGGTAATGAGCCAATGTGGTAACTGGTAACTGTTAATCCATGTTTACATGCAGGACATTTCGTCCTTACCTTATTTTATTCATGCTTATTTTAACTGGGCTGATAGCTTTCTGACTTTTGGGTGTCTGTCTGTCAGACACCACTTTGAGTAACGTGAAATTGTCTGGGGGGTCAACAGTATTGCATAGTGAAAGTGAAGCTAATAGGGAACCAGTTCAAACATCATTATATAGCCAATACATTGTGCAATCAGCATTTACTTCAGAATGATGAACTTAAAGCAAAAGTGTGTCCATTGCCAGTTTAACAAGCAGTCCCATTTTCAGCACTAGAGACAGGGTTAATTAGGCTTCTTAAGGCTAACTTGTCAATTTCATTTTTAGTTTGACTTTGGCTTTTAAAATGAGGACATATTACTCTGTGTAATTCTTTCGCCTTTGAGGCCCATGTGTACTCGTGAAAAGCCGATTAGAAATAAGGCTGCCCATAAATATGGCCAAGAATAAAAGTACATTTACATCCACATAAGTAACTTTCTCCTGCTCATTTCTTAAAGGAGAAACATGGTTTCTGTAATCAGGATAGAGGATTAGGAAAAGCAGCTAGATTTCTACTCTAGTATGTAGATTTCTCGACCGTGTATCTGGGTTTATAATTGGCTTTTTTCAAGTATGCATATACCTGACAAAGACTGCCGGCAACATAAAGGAACAGCTGAGCAGCTGGATGTAAGAAGTGATATTTACATGCTGCATGATGTGCTCTCAAATTTCAAATAATTCCATCCCAAGTCTGACTGAAAGTGAAACTAACACAAAGCAGGCTCTGTCTCGGTCTGTCTGCGCCACTGAACATTTGACAATTTGTAAAATACAGACACATTTACCGAGCTCTGTCTGTCTGTCAGCATGATATTAACAATCTGAACAGCCATTTATTTGTGGCTAGAGGGGGATGGATGCATTTACGCTTGTATGAGATCAAGCTACAGTGAATCTTATGCCAGATGTGGCTCAAGCTGTCAAGTTTCAAATGCACATATACAGACTCATAGTGAGGCCATAGATTAAAGAGTACCTGTTGAAAGGAAGATCTGGCATGTGTGCTTCCCAGAACATCCCTTACATTGGCAGTATAAATCACACATCCAACCAGAATTCAGGGGAACTACAAAAAGGTAAAATTGGGTAACACTGTAGATTTGTTCAGCCTGTGGAGAGGCCACAGCAAAGTTAAGGACTCCTGGACGGACTCATCCTCAGTCTGCTCCGTGTACACAGCACACAGCCGATCCACTGCGGCTCCTCTCAGGCGGTGGCAGCAGTTGGAGAAGTCGAAAAAAAAAAACTGCATGAGAGAAACTACACCCCCTGACGAGACATGACATTGCTGTGAAACTACGTTTGACAACCTCACCTCAGCACTGTCAGCAGCTGGCATCTGAGGTAGGAAATCGCTGCCGGGGAAAATCCTCTTATCTGGACTGCACCGAGGCCAGGAGCGAGGCAGCGGCTGGGATTTGGACCAGGACTGAAGCCAGAGGAGGAGCTGGACTCTCACACAGATGATTGGGCTTACGTTTGGCGGACAAAGCAGCCAGCGCAGGATGGGAGAGGATACACCCAGCAGCCACCAACAGCCTAGGGGGATTTAAAGACAGGAAAGTGGATGGGCTCCAACTTCATGGCCTCCTCCAGTAGCTCTTGATCCGCCGGGCCCTCTTCCATGGATGACACTTGATCAATGTCCCCCCTGTGTGGAGGTGCTGCAGTGGGAGCTGGAGGCAGCAGTGGGGGGTGACAGGGGGGGCTCTGGCTCTGGTGATTGCAGAGGCAGCAAAAAAAGCAGCTCTCTTGTCAGAACGAGTTCTTGCTGGCATTCGCCAAGAGTGGAAATAGACTTGCTGTCCTTACTGTAAAGGAGTGCGGTTTGATGTCACTAATTCAATTTTTACTTAAAGAAGCATTAAGTAATCTATGACTTTAATCAACCTCTATCAGCCACCAAGGGGAGGCAGAGGCATTGACAAGAGGCTGGCACAGATTCGGTTAGTCTGTGATTGACTAACTAATATCATATTTTCCACAATAGAGAGCAGGAGGCTGGGTAATGAAAGCATTTAGTGTTATTAATCCAGAAAAATCTAGTGAAGAAGTAAGATTAACATGTGAAATGTAATTCTAAAAATGGCTCTGTCAGGTGTTCTTTTCCATATTGGCAATTTGCCTTGAAAACAATTTAAGCAAATAATAGTCCTTGTGTGTTGAAAAGGATATTGTGTACTTTTTCCATTCCTGACATTGACCGACTGTGCTCTAATAGCTGTTCTCATATGTTAATGGAACACCAAAGGAAACAGAAAATATATATATATATATATTTTAGTAACGACATGTCAAATACAGCAGTAAATGTCATGTGGGACAGCAAACAAAGAGGTAAAGTGCTCATTTAGTGAAAGCAAAGAAATTACCTTTCTTATTGATGAACTGGCGCTATTTCATTTTGTGACTGCTCAAAGTCAGTGTTGGTTGAACAGGCATGGATGTGAGAACAGATGTGAGAATTGACAAGAACTGAGTCTTTGCCAATTTCCCGGAGGGAACCTCCCAAAGGGATTAATAAAGTACTCTGTCTGTCTGTCTATGTGAAAGGTGCAATGAGTCTTCCTAATTAAACTTCAAATACTTGATGTTTGTCCCATTGAAACAGCATGCAAGTGTTTCTGATCTGATGCCACCATCAACACACGGATCGATGACAACACTAGGGTTAGGATTTGGTTAAGTTTAGGCTAAAAAAGAACATGGTTAGGGTTAGGGAAAGATCATGGATCAGGGTTTCTTTTTAAGGTCAGTGAAGCTTTATTGTCATGGCGATGTGGTTAAAGTTAGTGAATGATCACCATCATGCTTAAAAACCCCAGTACTGAGTGTTGGTTGGTGAAGTCTGATGTTCTGTTGACCCATCCATCCACGCTGACATCCTCCCTTCACAGACAACATTGCCTGACTTCCTCCTTTGGTTCTGTCATAATCACGACAAACAACCACTATAGGCTTTATGCCACTTAAGCATAAATGTCATTTGAGTTGACTTGCTCAAACAACTGATGCTGCTGTCCTTCTTGGGAGGCCAGTCTCAAAGGGCACCCTGAGCAGGATGGAGAGGAGTTGACAGGACAGATTCTCAGGGTTCACACATTTGAATAGGAAACACATCCTTGGTGACAACTGTAGCACTGACCAAGGAGCAAAACAGCTTCTTAGAGTCGCTCTGGAAAAATGCAACACAAAAGGGAAAGTGAAAAATGCATGCTTTTGTAATATGAATGCCCTCCACGTCTATCAATACACAACCAATACCTGCAGTGGAACAGCGAATAAGTGTTTAATCAGTCAACCAAACACACAACGTACCTTAATGAAGGCAGCAGCCACGACATGTTGGTCAACACCCCACTTGTGCCTGTTTTCTAGTTTGCTGACGCTCGTGCTTCCCTTTTCCTCTATTCCTCTGTCTCCCCATGTAACCCCTCTCTGCCTCTCCTCCTCTCCATCTCCATCGTCAGGATGGCTTGCCACAGCCTCAGCCCTCTTTCTCTCTTCCCTAAGCGTATCAGGCGTTTAAACCCCTGACGTTGGAAATGCATTTATAGGCAACAATTATGTAAAGTAAGTTAAGCCCCAGTCAATTGTGCTTTGCTCCTCTATCCCTGTATTTGCTGTGAGTTTCCATGGGAAAAAAAATACCCACCAAACGCACGCTTTAGGTGTGCTCAAACGCACAGTCACAAGAGCATTGAAAAAAATGTTTACACAGAAGAAGTGAGTGCAGAAAGATGGTGAATGAGATGGCAAATGTAGGTTTGGAGGGGGTTAGGAGAGGAGGAAGGAAACTGTTTGGTAAAGAAAATGAAAGGAATTGATGGAGAAAGAAATGAGGAAAGTTGCTGATCCCCAAGTAAGAATCAACAACATATTGTGACCTCAACTTTTCTTTTGTTTGCCACTTAAGGACTAAAACCAAATTTGGCATATCTATGACCTTGGAAACTTTCACTTCAAAAGACAGCAGAGACAAAAAACCCTACAAAGGCCTTATCTGCCTGAGACAAGACTAGACGAGCCAGCTGTGGCCTGTTTGACAGAATTATTACTGGGCCACTTGCTTTTTGTCTGTCATCGGTTTGTTGAGGGTAGGGAGTAAGAAATCCTCCAAAAATCCTTCATTTGCCATTCTGCTGAAGACACAGAGGATAAGAGCAGAGCTGGAGGGAGGAGCGCGCTGGGAGAAGGGGCACATTGAAGCGGCAAACACCCCTGCGGATGAAATTTACACTGATAAAAAAGTAGCTGTCCATTTGCATCAGATGTGCTTTATTCAACACTTTTCTTCATTAGACAAAAATGGAACTCATTTATGACTGAAATGAAAGAATCAGGCATCTGATCTTCAAAGAAATTGAAATGAACGGTCTGTTATTAGTCTCCAAATTACCACTTCCAATGGAAAATTGAATTTATTGAACTAAAAAAATGAAATGGCAGTGGAGGAGCAGATGCTTTCTTTATGGTTTGAGAGGTGTTAGATTTCGTTGTGTTCTCATTTCATTTACTGCTCTTTGTTATCTTTTAGCCTGCTTTTAGCCTTTAGCTGTCATTCATACTTATTTGATGATACATACTCATTTTAATGGATTAATGTGTCTACAGTCAGAACTGGTATGTTGCCCTCAGACATGAAATTGTATGTGTCAATATGAGTAGCACAGAGCCAGCAAAGTAGAACTGCATTTTGTGACATTTAACTTCAATTATGTATTTTATGAGTAAAGACAATATTAAATTGTGTTTGCTGGAGTGAGTGTTATTATCAGATAATTGAGCAGGACTGATGTAGATCCCTGATCTTCAAACCTATATAGCCTGAAATGATAGCCGGGAGACTTATTGTTTAAGTTGTTTGGACCAAACTTCTCAGATTGTAATACTATGTATGGTTAGACTTTTTTTTTCTGTCATGGCTATGCTGCATTCAGATTGCCTCCTCAAGCAAGATGGATTCACAGGAAATGAGCAGCATATAATCCAGCACAGTCTTATCTCACTGACATCAGCCTCACTGCTTACTCTTCACTGTCATTAGATCATATCTGTATTAAGTTCCTGCTGATGAAAACTGAACATCCCGCTATTGTTTCATATTAAAAGTATGCAACTATTAAAATGTGGGGTGGATTTTGTTGTGAAAAGGAAATGCAATATATTTATCACTGTGCAACATTTGCAAAAAGGCATCTACCAATCAAGACAACTGTCATGTTCTGCCATTGTTTTATTTATGTATTTATTTTTTGACAGCAGTTTAACTTTTAACTGACAGCTTTTGGATGAACTATTTACTTTATAGCAAGGTAGATTTGCTGTGTCAGGCTGTTGTACAGAAACCGACTTTCGGTGTGTGAAACGTGTGTTGCTCTTTTGTTGCGTTTCTGAAAAAAAGCTACTGCTAATAGAATTGTTTGCTGTCATATTAAACCACACTTGCTGTCAACACATTAACCGTGGGTGTCACATTGTACTTCACTTTGTAATGAACTGAAGAGAGGCATGTTATGTAATGATTAGAGGAATTGTGGTAGGAACAACCTACACAGCAAACTGAGAAGGGTTATATTTCTGGTGTTGGTGACATCTAAGCAAAGCACAGTTGGGGGTGGGGGGGGGGTTGGACTGTGGGAGGAAGCCGGTGAGAACCCACGCTGCACAGGGAGCATGTAACTCTAAGTTTACAAATAGTTGGAATCAAAACCAAGTGTCAAAACAAATGTCTTCAAATCAAATCTGTGTTGTAGTTACATTAACTCCGAACTACTTAACTCTTAACTCCAAACGTGGATTTGACACTTGTGTAAATCTTACCCCGCCCCATCGTGCTACACAGTGACAGGAGCGACATACTGACAGAGGAGCCTCTCTTCAAGCTACAGGCTGTGCCTTTCACCGCAGTTTTAAGTCGACATTGTAAAGCAAAATGAGCTACTTTTTCTCAGCTACTAACTTTTTTCAAGTTGTTCATGCATTTTATTCCAGAGTGTGTTGAGACGGAACCGTGCAAAGGACTACAATGTGATTTGCAAGCTAAAGTTTACATGAACCTAGCCAGGAGTCTGACATAGAATATTCTGAACAGCAGTTAGGCTGCTGGTCCATGGAGCCACGAGCCCAACACAACACGGCCTGTGGCAACAGCTTGGGTCTCATAACAAACAGCTTTGGGTTTGTACCTTGTGGAAATGTGTGGAGAACGCTGGTCAAATGAGCGGTCGAGTGGGAATATGGGGCCTTACAAGGAAAAATGTTTTAACTCGCTTGAACTGTCCAGTTTCCAGCAACGTAAACTGAAGCAGAGGCTGAAGTGAAAGCAAGGACCTAAAAGAAGCACAGCTTATCACAGCTGCCGTGACCCGGATTCGAACCTGAGTTACTGCGGCCACAACACAGAGTCCTAACCACTACACTTAGGCTGTGCTTCCTTGTTGTGACACCATGGTTTGATCTTTAACTATCCATCATACTACTATTTTATTAGTATGTCTTTCATAAATGATGTCCACCAAAAGACAGTCAAGTTCCACACAAGATTTTTCTAATGCTGCTTTTCATAATCCTAAGGGATACATTGAGTTTTTTAAAGAGAGATAAAGGTTTAAAACAACAAAGGCAAGAAAGAATCTTCTGTAGTCATCCGTAGTCAGATGTGTTATCCATTGCACTACTGGCGCTGCACTTGCACATAGTGTCATGTATGAAGGGCTTTGTTCCCACATCTTTAACATCTGTAATGGAAACAAAGAGAGTGTATATGCATCATTAACATGATTTTGTTCTATTGCCTCCTTGGTTTTAATTAACAGCCAAGACGCATTTGGGAGATAGAGCACTTTCTTGTCCTCAAAAAGTGCTTTCCAGTTTTAAAGGCACTGAGCAGCTCACACACATAGACATGCATGCAAGAGGTGTGTGTCTGTGTGTATGTGTGTTTGTGCTCATAAAGATGCTTGTTTCTATC
Source organism: Centropyge bicolor (assembly GCA_037975185.1). Taxonomy (NCBI): domain Eukaryota; kingdom Metazoa; phylum Chordata; class Actinopteri; family Pomacanthidae; genus Centropyge; species Centropyge bicolor. The sequence goes on from JBBMOC010000002.1 coordinate 12,514,839, forward strand.
TCAGCAGGAAATCTTTGAATGGACTTTGGTATACCTCCTTGGATCCCAGTTTTCTCACAGCAGGACACACACTGAGAAACACGCGCGCGCACACACACACACACACACACACACACATGCAGAGAAAAAAAATAGAATAAAAAATACAAATAACAGAAACCAAATTCACAAATTAAAGACACAAGTAATTGCTTTAAAGGGAAACGATGTCTGCTCTGTCAGGCTGAGTAGTGTCATGTCATGATATGATGCACGCAAATGTTTTTGTCACTTATTCACCTTCCTCTGGCAGTTGCAGTTTTGGGAAATTGGCCACCTCACTAAGCTCTTTTATATCTGCACAAGTCTTTCTATTCAGTTGTCAGTCAGTCAGGCTATTAAAGTACACCCACTTTATAAGTTGATACTATGTCAATGCTGTCATTACAGCTGGTTGGATGGCTGTCAAACAAGACATCCATATTCTGTCTCTCACTAAACTCACTGTGAAAGCAGTAGACTTAAATATCATCCCCAGTGGCTGAATGTCAAAGCAAAGGTGGAAGTGTCTTGATGCACTAAAAGATGTTTTGGAGTTAATCGGAAAACCCTGACCTCAACCACATATTTCTAAAGGCAGCGAAGTGCAACACTGGTCATGGTCAGTTGTCATGTTAGGGACAGGAGCCGTGGTAAAATTGTTGTTGAGAGTTGACACACTTCAATGCACGGAAATAGGACAGTGGAGCATCAAGATGTTGGCTATAACAGACATCAAGTTACAGTTGTTTTAATGCATGTCAGACGCTGCCAATGTGAGTTTCAATGGATGAGCTCCCTCATTTTATTTTGCCCAAATTAGGATGTATGCCTACTATAAAATACAAACAGTAAACACAAACTCAATGCTATTATTATTATCTTTATGAGTGTTATGGATTATGTGATGTGAGGATAAGGCTCATTGGCAGATCCTGAATGTCTCCCATTATATTTATGTTTGAGTTGTATCTTTAATTTTACCTTAAGGTTCCTCAGTTTTACCTCTGTGATCAGTGCAACTTCAGGTTTCTCACTCACTCTTTGTAAATGTGCCTCTTTGTATTTGTGCCAGGCCTCCTGTCTTATCAGGACAACTGTCTTCCAAAGCAACTTCCCCACAGTCTGACTGTCTACAACTAATCTGGCTTTATTAAACTAAATGTGAGCCAACAACAGCCAACTTTATGGTTTTGGTCCAGTCTCGCCAAACCTCTTTTGAACCTTTGTTTACAGCCGCATATAGTAATAAATATAATGTAACAAAAACAGGGATATCATAAAGACAAAACAAACAAACAAAAAAATAAGGCATAAAAATGAATGAAATATAAAATTTAATTAAAACATTTCAATAGAAATTATTACGATATTGTACAAACGTCAGTCTGTACCGGTGTGCTTTTTAAAGCGTTTTAAAAGTGACACACTGACTCATCTGATCTGATATTGAGGGGAAGCTTGTTCCAAAGCTTTGGAAATAAAACATTGAAAGCGCGATCCCCCATTGATCTGTGGAACTTTTAACAGCATTTGATGATCTCTGATCTGAGGGGTCTCCGAGAAGTAATATCGGGTAGAGCAGATAGAGCTGATACAGTGGTTTCTAAGTCAAAAGTCTGTAATGACTGAGGACAGGAAGTGATTTTATAAGTTTTGTATCTGATGTTTAGAATTAAAGAAATTCATGAAGTTGTTGTTGAGGTCTATAGGAATACATGGTTCAATAGAGCTTTGACTCATAGTCAATCTGCCAATTGTGCCGATGGGAAACCTGGGGTCATTCTTGTTTTCCTCTATTGATGATGAGTACCTTGCTGCTCTGGCATTGCTGAGGCCTTCCTATGTGTTTTCAGACTTTCTTGCCAGACTCAGCAAGATTCTTTTTGACTGCTTTACTTGGGGCTTATACCATGGACACAAACAAAGGAGGATATAACTCAGAAGTGGATGACTGAGTGACAGCAATGTCAGGGACAGACTTCAGATGAGATGAATGTGGTTGGCCTGAGCAAGCAGCACTGGGACTGGGAGTGACCAGTTTGTCCGAGCGCTGAGGAGGATGGTGTGCAACAGAGTTTTAGTCAGCCACCACAGCAGCCGGTGCAGCTGTTGCAGCAGGAGTCATCCCAGCTGAGCAGGGTCCTGGCCACAGGGACATCAGCAGGGTGAGCCACGGCATCATGTGGTAACAATGCAAAGCAAGCTTGGAGTCTTCCTGTAAGTGGAACAGGAGGAGGGTCGGTAATGTGATCACTGTTTTGGACTGTGTGACTGTGGTGTCAATAAAACTGAATAGAAGAGAGGCCTTTTTTGCAGTTCATGGAGGTGGTGCTAGATGTTTTATAAGACTTACTCAGACTTACTTGACATGATGAAACTGTATGCCACTGTTACTGACAAAGCTGCCAAAAGAAATAAGTTATGCAGGTTTCCCAGGTAATTTAATCCCTAAGAAATTTGGTATCACAGTGGCAAATAATATTAATAATAATAATAATAATAATTGGTAGGTGAAGGGATACAAAATGACAACCACAAAATGAGCTGCAATAATAATAATAATATATTTTTGGTATGTGAAAGACTGATCACCAGCTGTTCTCTTATGTTAATGAAGAAAGCATTGTAATGAATAAGTATTAGCAACGCAGGATATTAGAAGAGTACAAAGTAATGGTGTTTCTGCTGCAGAGGCCAAGAGGATTACTGGAGAAAAACTGCTTTGCTGTATTAAAGTCTTCTGTATCTGACAGTAGCATTGTGTGAATAAATTAGCCTATTGGGAGCTAATTTCTAGTGTGTGAATACTGTGCGCTTCAAAGCTTATCACTGGTCCTCATTAGGACACAGTGGTCAAACAATCTATTTATGCATTAGTCATCTGAAGGAAATGTTACATTTACAAAGACCACTCATATTCTACAGAGAGATATGTAAACAATCATTGTATGAATACTGTCAAATGAAGGGAAATTACTGTTAAACCCAAAGCTAGAGTAAATTCCCACTCTGTTAGCTTGACCTTTTTAAAAAAAACAACAACAAAAAACACTCAGTAAGTGTGAGAGCCAAAGAACTGAGGACACCAATTGTGGAAGTTTTGAAAGTGAAATTCTTTCCTATTCTTGCTTGATGTGCGACTTCATTTGCTCAATGGTCCATATCTCCGTTGTCAGAGTGGGAGACAGGTCTGTATTACTGGCACTCTTACTTTGATGCAACACTGTTTTAACGCATACAGAAAGTGTCTTGGCATTATCTTCATTAAAAGCTGGAACTTACTTGAAAAGATGGGGTCTGGATTAGGGATGGGTACCTTTCACCACTGAATCGATTCAATACTTTTTTCAACGATACCCATTTTCACAAAAAAGAATGCAGTCTATGAGCGGAGCAGGCGTAATTTACGAGAAACATACTCATGCCATAGGCACTAACACACCCCTATACAATCACAGATGCTGGCTTTTGAACTGAATGGTCCTTTTTCCTGTTCAGCCCGAAGGACACAACATCCATGGCTTCCAAAAACAATTTGAAATATGGACTCGTCGGACCGCAGCGCACTCAGTCTCAGACAGTGAGCTCATTTAGGATCCTGGTGGCTTGAGGGTGGAAGCTCTTCTTGAGCGAATCTGACCAGTGCTGGCCAGGCGAATATGGTACTTCCTTTCCTACAACAGCAGGGAAAACAGGCCATTATCCAGCTGGTTGGGAACCTTAATGATTCTCTTCTTGCCCTATTCTTGCAATGCTGAGTGTAAAAAAATATCCCTTATGCATGGTAAATGGCCACATATTGCATGTTCAGTCAAACATTATGTCTTTTGGTCTTGCATAGAGCTGTTTTTGTACTACACAAAGAGTTTCCCCATCAGGATGCTCTTAATGGTACAGGAGTAGAAATTCCTCATTATCTGACGGGATACCCAGAATTTTCTCGAAGGTCTGAGATGAATCAGTCTCTGCCTTGCCTTTCTCAATACCAGGTCCTCACCATAAGGACCCATTGACACGGAAGTAGCTGTTGTTCCTTGCCTGCTTCTTCTCAAAGTCCACTATCTGCTCCATAGTCTTGCTGACATTCAGGAGCAGGTTATTGTCCTGACACGAGTGGGTTAGCTCCCCTATGTCTTTCAAGGAGAATTATTCATCTGTGATCAGGTCCACCAAAACTGTGTCGTTAGCAAGCTCGATGATGGTGTTGGAGTTGAAAGTGGCTTCACATGTTTGTGCAGAGATTACAGCAGGGGGCTCAAGATGAAGCCTTGGGGTGGTCAGGTGGAAGGCTGGAAGAGGTGTATCTACCAACCCTCACCACCTGGTGTCTGCCAGGTCAGGAAGTCAAGGATCCACATGCACAGTGAGGTGCTTAATCTCAGGTCCTTGAGCTTTATGACGAGTCTGGAGGGATTTATGTATTAAATGCTGAACTGTCATTAATGAACAGTAAACTCACATAGCTCCCTTTCTTGTCCATGTGAGATTGGGTGATGTGGAGGATGTGTGATATGGTGTCTTCTGTTGATCTGTGTGCTTGGTTGTGATGAGCACAATTAATTCTTGCCCAGTCCTGCAAAGCACTTCATCATGACAGAGATGAGTGCCCAGACCCAAACTCGTTCTGACAGAACAAGAAAAAATAAATAAGGAGTCATATGCTTTTTGTTCTTTTGTTGATGTGACAGTTGGAATAGTGAAATGCTTCACTGTTTTTGCTCACTGCACTTTATCCCAATGGAATTTACATCAGCCATTATCACAGTGGTCTATTGCACCATAGGCGAGAGCAGAGGCTGCCCTGTTGGATTTTTGCAAGGACTTGACCTGCTCACAGACTGGTAATCCTTATGCTGCGCTCTTGTTGCTGGAGACTTCCATTGGGCTAACCTTCAGAAGGTTATGCCTCATTTCCATCAACATATTGACAAAAGGAATAAACAGTCTGGATCACTGCTACATTCCATTAAAAAAATCACTACAGAGCTGACTTGCCAGCAGTGTGTGGGAAGAGCAGCCATGCAGCCATGTTGCTGAGATCAAAGAAACAGACTATGACACATACCCCCAATGACAGGAGAGGTCAGGAAATGATCAGGCCAATTAAGGGCTGCCCAACAGACAGTACTGCATGATGCAGTCTGGAGCACTGCATGTAACTAATGAGTGGATTCACTGAGTCTGTGGTGGATTTGATTTGTGAAACAATAAAAGCAACTGCACCCAGAACTACAGGTAAATTATTCCACAAGAAACCATTGCTCACCAGAACCATCCAGAATACCAGAAAGACAAGGTTTATGATTATATGTTTTACATTGTGAACATCAAGTTAAGGCTGCATTAATAAGTGTTTCTATAACAAACATAAATCAATTGACTAAATTGAATATGAAATGAAGAACTTGGAGTGACAAATGTACAGATAGTTATCGCTGTTGCTCCTGTCAGCATCTTTTAGCTAATTCTTTTAGTTTTACGGCCTGCAGCTTTACTGTTTGTTTCAGGCTCATTGCTCTCACGAGTGTTGTTTCACTGAAAATGCCTTGATTAACCTGCCCTGTATGGCCGACAATGTTAGCAGCTACTTGATGAACATAGTTGATCAATCAGCAGCTAAAGAGACACAGGAGTTGCTGGAGACTGAAAACTGAGCAGATGATGATACTGTGTTTACAGCCAGTTCCACAGACTCCCACATGGCCAAAATACAATGAATGCTGCTTTAAGATAACATCAAGTTTAAGTTTCATGGGGATGGACCTTTTGCCAAAAGTTATTTTTAAGACCCTCAGAATTTGCACTTTCAAAGTCGAATTTATGTTTAATTGCTTCAGAACAAACCTTCACAGAAATACTGTACACAATACACAGAGAGGGAAAGAAAAGCAGGTTAATATGGTCCTTCCTGTTGTGTGATGTTATACTGATGATGGGCAGGAAAACTATTTAGATAAAGTTCATTTTTCTGACAGGTTGTGTTATTGGTAACATCAAACTTAAGAGGTGTATGAACTTATATGATGCTGAAGAGAATAGCAATGATCTTGTGACTTTTGATTAAATTACCCTTTTAAAATGTTTTCCATTAAATGAAACATACAAGAAAAAAATCTGCATATTGCAATAACCACTACAATTATTTTAATTAATTTAATATTGCTAGTAATTTCATAATTACTCTGTATAAGCTACTATCTGCAATCATGCAGCAATGAGAAATCCACCAACAGAGCTGACAGGTGGAAGAGGAACACTTCATTTATTTTGGCTCATTTTGTGGTTCACAACCTTTTTATTTTACATATTGATGATGTTGGAGCCTCCAAAACTCATGTATCATATATGACACGTTCGGTGATATAGGGTTAAGTGTGCTTGTGTATGTGTGTGTGTGTGTGTGAGCGTTGTAGCATTTCTTACAATGCATACATGCGTATTATTTTTGAATGGCCTTCAACATGGGGTTGTAATGAAAAGTTTACATCTCCCTCACACTCGTTCAATGACTTCCTCTCTTTTTCTGTCCAACCTCTGTCTTCCTTACGAAGAACTAGAGCATCTCTAATTGACATGCCGTATGCATGGTCAACTCTATGGCACTGGTGAAAAACTCTCCTGTCATCGTTTCCACCCAGAGAAGCTTCTGAGCCAGGCAGCAGCCCAGATATTACACGGGTCAGTGATGGAGAGCAAGGGCAACACTTACACCTCTGTCAAAGAGAGCATCTCATTGTAGATGAAACAAGCGGGGCAGGCAAGCATGGCAGCTTTCGTAGATGCAAACACACACAGACGTTAACTAAGTTAACAACAGATGGTTATGACATTACACTGTGGCAGCCAGGGAGCTATTCTGAAGTCTTGAGTCCAGTTTACATTTGTTTGAAAAGACTGAGGCTGTGCTCATACTAACTCCACAGCTCCTACAGTGTTCAATGCAAACATGCAGGCCAGGTCAACAAATCAATACATTTTACTTACATTTTAAAATTGCTTGATTTTCATTGACGTGTTAGATAAGTAGCAGAGAATAAAAGTGCATAAATAAATATAAATGAATATATAAAATACTATAATAAATATTTAAGTGATTATATAATGATATAGATAAGTAATAAACAAATGTATATTCACACATGTACACATATGCCTTACTACTATTCATTGCATTTACTGAGTCGAGTCAATGATTATCAGCAGGTCATTTTAATGCTGCAGCATTTCTCAGCCTTATATTACTGCACAAAAAAAAATCATATGTATGTATAGGATTGGTACTCTGTCCACAGCAGAGGTATCTGAGTAAAGGTATTGAAATTGATGTAACCAGAGAAAAGGTCGGTTCCGTGCATCGATTCACATCCTGCAGTTATGAAACCCACTGCAGAACAACACTCTTAATTTCACAAATGCACCGCTGTCAACTTCCCAACTCGATGACTTATTATTTTTCTGTCTCACAAGGTCTGCTCTTGCCCAGTCAATTTGCCTTCAAGTCAGTGACTTCGTCAGATTCTTTTTCTTCAAATTACAAAACTTTTTTAAGGTGCTATCGAATCTACAAAAAGCACAGGGAGGTACTGAAAGTGAAGGTTCCATCATTATTGTGCGAAACGTAGTTTCATTTGACATTTTCAACTGTGCGGCCTGAAAGTCAGCTGAAAGTGAATTGAGACCAGGTGAGGTGGAAATAAATCGTTTTCAGCTGACATCAGAAATTTGGTGTCCTGCGGTCCCACTGTGTGATAAGAAGATGATGAATGACCTGCTCTGCATCTATGAAAAGATACAAAATGGATTTTACTTTTCAGATGTTCTCATTTTAAGCCACCTAACTGTATTCGTCTTAGTGCTGTGGACACTTGAAGGTAAAGACATGTTGGAGTTTGATTCATGCAGATGCTTGTCTGATGTGTCTAGTTGGTGTTTTTGATGAGAAAGAAGTGTAGCATGCATTGCTGACAGGCTTAGATCCTGACACCATTGTCTGTCTCTGTGTGTGGGTGTGTGTGTGTGTGTATGTGTGTGTTAGAACATGACAGACAGCAAGAAAAACACACAGAGAGAGCGGAGAGAGTTTGTGTGTGTGTGTGTGTGTGTGACATCAGTGGTAACGAAGAAGGATGCACAAGACATCACCGTCGGGGCCCCGTTGACAAGCTCACACTGTGGCAGCAGTGAGGGGACAAAGTAGCACCCTCCACACTACATGGTGTAAAATCTCCAAAATGTTACACTGCTGTCTCGTTCCCTGGGGTGCTTGTTCTCTGTGGTGGTGTTATTTCCACAGGGACAATCTGAAAAATAAAGCTTGTCCAAGAAACACAAAGTGCATGTTGTGAAGCCAAACAAAACTCATTCTTGTTGCTTTTAAGTTTCACATAGCAAGGCTTATAAATAATTATACACCCTGCTTTTTAGCATAAGTCAGAAAGTGGAGCTGCACTGTTCACCACAGATTAGTCTACTTCACTGTAGATATGACCTTTCAAAACGAATTTTATTTTTGATTTTGGTTAGTCACTGGTAGGAAATCAGTTCAGCCCCAGAGATAATAGCTGAACATCTGAATCACCTCCGCCCACAACACCAGAAGAAATTTAGTTAACTGATGTCATACATGTTTTACTGATGGAATTCAAAAATTCCTTTTGCCACATAAAATAATGTGAAAGTAAATCCAAAATTGTTCTGTTAGTTTGCATTCTGTCCACCAAGACAATGCCAATGGTTAGTGACTGAGTAGAATTTTCTGGTAATTTGAATTTTGAATATCAAGTCACATTTTAGAGGTCATCTGTGATTGACTCAATTGTTTTAGTGCCTTTGGCTCCATTTGCTTGTGTTCCTTCTAAACTTTCAGTCAAATGTGTGTGTGCACTGAACAATTAAGGTTCTCACGCTTCAAAAACTCAAAATCTTACCAAGTATATTTTTTCTAATTTCTAGTCAAAATATCTCATCACACATATAGGACAAAATCAGTAGGATATAGTAACTTGTTTTTAGACAGTGCATCTTGAATATCTTGTTAAGTGAAACAGTTTTGAAAACATCTTGTTTTGAGTCATATCTCAGATGAAACAAGCTTTTTTGACATGCCATAAGGTTTTTAAGCTGCTGTTTGTAAAAGATGAATCATCTTGTTTCAAGTTAACAGACTTAATTTGACAATAAATCTCTCAGCTATATTTTAGCTGAAAACGAGTTTTTCCACCTAATTTCAAGATCTTGTAAGGCTTAACACATATTGTCTTATTTCAAGAAATCTTATCAAGGCAATTTTCACTTGTTCCATTGGCAGATTTTTTCACTTATTACAAGCAAAAATATCTTGTATTATTTTTTCTTTACTTATTTTTGGAGGGGCCTTTTTCCAGTGCAAAACCGAGACACCTCATAGCTCTCATATTCATCATATTCAACTCCTAAATATTCCAGGTTGCTTTTTTTTTAAGGATCAAATTTCAGTCCCAAACTTAAAGTGCACAGCAGACTTTCAATGCTTAATGAATATTTGTGTATGACAATTTGATCAAATGACTTTATGAGTTTTATGTAGAAGGGTAATATGTAATAATAATAGCCAAGTGCAGGATTTTCATGCCTACTGTAAGAACTCCAAAAGGAATCCCAAGATCACTTCCTGGGTCTTTGAGAGATAGCAGTTGTTGGGTACAGGGTTACTTATTTAAGGGATTTCCTTGTGGCAGCGAGCTGTCACAAAACAGCAAGACACAAAGAAACCAACAACAAGAAACAAGAATGAGAAGAACAACAAGCAAGAATAAGAGGAACAAACAACAATCCGGCAAAGGCAGACTGAAATGAACTGACTTATAAAGAGTCCTGATGGATGATTGGCTGCAGCTGGGAACACAGGTGATATGATGAAGTGGGAGTGGCTGGTAGGTGAGTTGAGGCAGAGGCGGGGTGAGTAGAAAAGTACTGAGACCTGAGGTGAGATTCTACGGCAGGTGAATAGTGACAGACAGAAGGACACGACAAGACTCTGACAAGACAAGGGCATGACAAGACAAGACTGAAAGAATAAAGACGAACAGTACCAAACTGACAGAACTATAACAGAGACTGAAACAGGCAGAAAACGAAGTCACAGAACAAACACACAACCAGAGCTCTCATGATACTACATGTTTTAAAACTTTGACCCATCGACCTCATTTAGAGACACTGCCTGCACGATCTAGTGGTCACATGACAACATTACACCCATTTCTGTGAAAACAAGATGGCAGGGATAACAGCAAAAAGCTTCTACAGCCACTCCCAACAGAAAGATGGGCAAGGTAAAAATACAAATCATATTTCATGGTTGAAACTAGTGTATTTATGCACAATAACATCTGTAGCTTCATATGGCATGCAAATTTGACAATTTTTAGCAATAGTAGCAAACGTCAATGTCGGTAAAGATGAAGTACTCATTTGAGGACTTTGGGACTATATTACGTTATTGATTGTGCCATATGGTTAGCTAAACTTTTGAATCTTTAGAAGAGTTTACAAATGTAAATAGTTCTTGCAAGTGGTACATTTGTTCAACCTTAAAATTTACTATCTAGAAAGCCACCTCATATATTAGCCATCTGTCTGTGGTATAGGTTTTGATTTGAATTTGGAGTTGATTCTATCATTTTATCACTACAGGGAAACTTTCGTCGTCAAAAGCAGAAAAGTTGCTCATGGCAATTGCAAACAACTCTGAGGTTGAAGATTTATGAGATGGTGAAGAAGAGAATGATCCAGCTGTGGACGAATACATTCCACATGATTTTGACCTCATGCCTGTGGAACAACAACCTGATGATTCTGAAGATGATTATTCACCACCTGATTCACCAGAAGATAATTCTGATGAAGATTATTCACCATCTGATGCAGCAGAAGCTGATCACTACACCAGTGAAGATTGTGAGTGAGAATGAGAGTGAACCACAACATCCACAAGTGCACAAACGTGGGCGTAAACAACGGCATGTTGAGAATGATGGTGAGCCAGAACTCATGTTTTTACTCTATAGCACTGATGGTCCAGCCAAAAACTCCCGTTTGATGGGTTTATTACCAACACCAATGCAACAGTGAAATATTTACAGTGCAGGGAAAAGGGTGCCAGAAACAAACAAACAAACAACAACAACAACAACAAAAGTATGTACACAGGAACTCTCGGGATACAACCACAATAATACTGCCAACATCACACTCCAACAACTCCAACTCCAACAACTGCAGAGCAGAACTGCACCCTATTTATAGGCCCTTAACCCCTCCCCTCGGGCAGACCACCGCTAACTGCTTGGGGTTTCAGGCTTATTAACTAAATAAATGAAGGAAAATGACAAAATAATAATAAACTGTAAACATAACCATAATAAATCAGAAATGTTTAACAAATGGCTCTTTGTTTCTACATAAACACAAAATAAATCAGAAAACACCTGTAAATCAATATAATGGTTCAGTCTGTGTCACATGTCTTGTTATTAGCGTGCCACTATTCGCTATTTAACCCCTGACCAGGAAATTAGTCAGTTTGGCCGTGCGGGCAGACGGGCAGCAGCATCACAGGGGTGAGTCTGCGTGTGTGTGTGGGAAGCCGGTAGACGCCGAGTGTGCACCCTCGTGCGTACTACCGGACCAAAGTTTCAACAGTTAATGTGAGTTCTGGTGATAAACCGTTCTGTATGACTGCAGGCTGTGAGTGCGGACCCCATCATGCGCTCCCGTGCCAGAGAGACGCACAGCCTCTGCTAGTAGACGAGCACTCTTTAATGCTCTGTCACAAACTAGCTAGCTAATTAGCAAATATACTCAAACAGTCGGATTAAAATGTCAAGAGATATTCACAGACTTTCTCAGCTTAAGGAAAGTTAATTTATCTTGTCGTTTTTTCTCCTCTCACTTTTTTTTTCCTTTTTCTTTTTTCGGCACCAGAGGGATACGTTCTTTTCTGCGACATCTTGCTCAGTCTGCACTTACTATGCGCACCTCTGCGGCAGCCTACTGCTTTTTTTTTTGTACAATAACACACATTTGATGTTAGATTAATAACCACTCAAATATGCAAAAATGTAATCTAGTTTTAATATTAAAAATCTAAATATATTTTTTCAACGTTAACTGCTCTTGGGGGCCCCCTGTTGGTGGTCAGGGCCCTAAGCAGATACTTATTTCGCTTATTCCTTGGGCTGGCTCTGAATAAAGGTGATTGGAAAAAACTGTTTCTCATTCTAGCGTTAGTTTCTATAGTTTGAGGAACTGATCTCTGTGCTGATGATGTGGATTTAAGCAATGTAGACTTAGACTCTATTGACTTTCTTTGTTGTAAACATCAGGTTTTAAATAGGACAATTGGGTTTTGCTGGGTGATGAATGTGACCAACTCCAAGTTGTAACTAAATTATTTTATTCCCTCAACAAATGCTCTGGTGAACAGTCCTTAATAAGAACTTGAAAAGCAGAGTTTCTTGCCAAGTTTCTAACTTGCCAACATATTGTTTCAAAGCGCGGTTACAAATGCAGAGTCCTTGTGATTACAGCAGACTTGGTAATATCCACAGAAAGCATTCTATTAACATTCTTTGTTTGCATTCCTTGATAATGTGTGTCTGTCATTTTCATGTATAAAACAGACTTGTTCCACATATCATTTTTGTTGTTCGGAATACAAAAACGTTGGAGTCAATATCTCAAAAAAGTGCTTGTACAGTGCTTTCAAATCTTCAGGCCTCTTTGAGGGTCACAGGCCATATGTTCCTTTCCATGTAACATTACATTATGTTATGGCAGGGGTTTTCAAAGTGTGGGATAGCGAGCCTCCCTAAAGAGAACTCAAAAGCATGCCGCCCCCCCTTTACCCCCCCTTATTATTATTACTATTATTACTGTTATTGTTGCCACTTTGTATGTTCCACACAGGCTTAAAAAGGTTTTAAACAATAAATGTTATACACATCTTTATTTTTGTAAACTTCTTAAACATGTTTGTATGTTCTTAAACATATTTTTACAACATTTTAATCATCTTTATCTGTGTGTGTGTGTGGATAAATATCTTTTTTTAACACATTTTTAACATCTGTTTGTTTTTAATATTTGTAAAACACATTTTAACATCTTTATGTTTTAACATCTTTTTTTAAACACATTTTAGCTTCTGTCTTTAACATATTTTAACAGAGTTTTTAAATATCTTTTTGAATACATTTAATTTACGGCCTTTTTGTGCAATTCCTCAAATCAGATTATAAACAGATCAACGTCAGTCAGATATATTTTTTTTTATCATAGCGGCTTGGTCGTTAAACTTTGGTGCTTGGTTTCAATATGACGCCGGAGTTTACATGGTCACATACTGTCGTTAGCTAGCACCTCTTTGCAGATAACACTCTGTGGCAGCGGAGCATCCACAGGACCAATACATGAAAAGCCAAACTTTAAATAATCAGGGTCATACTTCCTCCGTTTTCTGCTCGCCAAAGACTCTGTGCCGTCTCTCACTTTCACTTGAGATACTAAAAATAGATCCATCTCGTCTCATGTCAGATGTTTACACTTTTTTTTCTTTTCAGGTTTATTTTTTCATTCGCTGCGGCTCCCCTGAAGCCCTCTGGCGCCCCCCAGGGGAGGCGCGCCTCACACTTTGAAAACCGCTGTGTTATGGTACATCCAGTTACACTACAGCCACTACTGTCATTGATGTCATGCCACATTAAGCCATTATACACATGCCTCTTTGCTGTTCTTGCTATTGGAGAATATTTTTCAGTATTTTTATCTTGATCCCCACCTGGCTCCATTGTTTGCACTAGGAATCAGCTGATGAGCCTCCGACAGCAGCAGCAGAACCTGAAATGCACAAAGAGCTGATCCGAGAGCTGCAGAGCCGAGAGAAGGCGACTATAAAGGAAAAGGTGAAGATGAAGATCTGTGGCGAATAAGATGGATGAGTTAGCATCACTCACAAAGAGTTTGTTTCACAAGTTCTCTGTTATGGCTACATGTGAACACACCATACTCTTTTGTGAGTTCAGTCAGCTTCAAGGAACTGAAGCCAGAGCAGCAAAAAGAAAGAAAGGGGAGTCGCCATTTATGTGAAGAACAGATGGTGCAACCCTGGAAACATTACAGTGAAACAACATGTGTGCAGCCCAGACATTGAACTGTTAGCGATTAGTCTACATCCATGTTACTTGCCTAGAGAGCTTCCCCAGGCCTTTATGATCTTTGTTTGAATTCCTCCCACGGCTGATGCATCATGGGCTGCTGACATCATGTGAGACCACAGACACTGCACCCACGTGTCTTCATAGGCTGTATCTGAAATTCCACACTAACATGTTATATGTTACTTACAAAATGTCACATACTGTTTTATTGTACTTAAATAAGTCCAAAAGCTGAGTGTTAAAACCATGTAAAGTGCATACTATTTCCATATAACATAAAGTCAATAAAGCTTCTATTTAAGTCTAAGCAAGGTTTCACTTAGCAAGGCCTAATATAAAAACAATTTAATTGTTGGCATGGGTAACCACAGTTACGCATGTCCAATCAGCGAGGAAGCTCTCAGGATATGAAATGATAGCCCCCTCCCCTTACTCTCTTCAAAAGGCTCCCTCTCATCACCATTATCCTCAGCACCCCTCACTTTGCCCCCTCCCCAGAGCCCTCGCTCAACCATCTCTTCTCAATGACTCACCTGGCTGTTGTCCATTCACCTCAGCCCTCTTGCCCCCCTCTTCTTGCAGGGCTCTCTAACAGCTTTCCAGTGTCAATAACCATTACTGCGGATAATGTCAGAAGAAAGCTCAGTAGACTATGCCTAAGCAAGGCTGCGGGGCCTGACGGCCTCAGCCCCAGAGCACACAAAGGATGTGGTAATCAGCTGCGCTACGTTTTTTTTTAACACATCTTCAACCTAAGCCTGAGCCTGATTTTTGTCCTTGTTCTGTGGAAGACATTGTGACTTGACCTTTTAACCAAGAAGGTGGCTCTGACTTCACATATCATGAAATTACTGATGAGCCTAGTCCTGAAACACCTCCTTCATTAATGGAACCATCATTGACCCTCTGGACCCTTTGGAGTGGAAGACACCATCATCATTCAGCTGCACAGGGCTTATAATCTAATCACCTGGACGAGGAAGGCAGCACTGGGACAATCATGTTTTTTTTTTTTTACTTTTCCAGTGCTTTTAAGACCATATAACCTGCCCTGAATAAGCTACTACATATGCGGGTGGATGCTCCACTAGTGGCCTGGATCACCAACCATCTTACAAGGATGACACAATATGTAGCGCATGGGTATCCCAGGGGGCATGTACAAGATCAGCATACTGTTTTTATTCTTCTGTAACTCTAATTTTTGAGCAATCTCTAGGAAAAAGAGTTCCCTTCTGGATTAATAAATAGAAAAAGAAAAAGTTCTGTCTTATCTTATCTCGTCTTATCTTATTTTCCCTTCACTTATACTGAAATTGCAGGAAGGAATCTCATCACATCTGGTATGGACTGGAGTAGGGTATGGGTACGGACACGTTTAGGTTAGTTAGTTAAGGCTAGAGATAGACAAGTAGAGGTCGAGGTTAGGGTAAGTCTCCAGGAAATGAATGTAAGTCAATGTAGTGTCCTCTGAAGTGATGGAAACACAACTCTGTGTGTGTGTGTGTCTGTAAAGGTTACAAGCACAATCTAAATGGTGTCAGTGACCATGCTCCAAAGGGATGACCTCTAATGGCATCCTGACATGAAACAGACAATCATCAAAGTCTCAGGTTAACACGCCACACACACACACACACACACACACACACACACACACACACACACACACACACACACAAACACCCACACACACACACACAGAGGACCCACAGCTTAGCCCTCTTAAAGAGGCTTTTCTCTTTTAATCATGAGATCTCTCCCAAGATGACTGAGCCCATGCTTAAATCTGCCGTTCACTTCTGGCAAACACACACCGGCATGTGCACACTCCCACGCACATAAATTTAATGTGTTTTGTTCATTTCCTCTCCCACACAGACTGCACAGATTTACGTTATGCAGTTTTTAAACCCGATGTTCATTTCTGTTTTGCAACATGCACGCACTCACACGCTGTGACAATGAGAGTGGGCCCTGAAACGGCACATTTGAAATAAATCATTAGTGTCAAACTTCAAAGTTAGATTCACTTATTATTAAAACATTGTTTCAATGACTTCCTCCTTTTCTCCAGCAGGAGGGCTTGATTCATTTTGTTCTCTCATTCCAATTTCTGTAGTCCATAGAACTATAGAAAGAGACAAGGAGAAAATGGAGGACGGTTCAAATGTAGAAGTGGCTGCTGCTACAGCTGAGGTAGTTGAAGTAGATTTAGTCAAGGAGGACGAGCAGCTTATTACTAAAATGCTAAAAAACTTCATCAATCGTTTGGTAACATTTTGGGTTCAGCAAGGATGATGTCAAATGTAAACTGTGCCAAAAGGCTGTCGTGACAGGCCAAGGTAACACATCCAACCCCTTGCAGTACAACCATGTAATTCAATACAAAGAAATAAAAAAAAAAGGCTCAAAGCGAGAAGCGATCAGAACCAGGAATAAGTGCTTCCACTACTACTAATGTTGGCAGCCTTTGGTAGGATTTACCCCCGTATTCATCATATTGTTATCTACATCTACCAATGAAATTAATTTAGAACTGAAACATATTGGTGCTGCAGAGATTAAATGATAAATAAAATCAAGCAGTACGCAGGTGTTTATATTAACATGTGCAGTAACAGTATGCCCAGCCACAACATGTGCACGGGGATACATACACATTGTCTGTGTGTTTCCATGGTTACACAACCACTCTTGTGTGCTTGTCTCATTATTACTGAAGAGCGGAGTCCACATACAGGAACTTTTAATTAGTTCATGTTTACCTTCAGCTCGTCTTTTCTTTTCCTTTGTCCTCTGAAATACCTGGAAACGTAAACTATATGTACATGTAGATATGTATGCAGTGCTTGAAGAGGAAAACAAAGCCACAGTAATGCCTTTATTTACATATAGGTGTCTGTATTGGCCAGCAAATCATTAAGTATTACTACACAGAGTCCAAAGCAGTTGGGATGCTGGGATGTAAATGAAAACAAAATGTAATCATTTGCAACCAGACTGTGTTTACTGGCAACAATTTTACATCATGTTCCCAAGTACATGTATTAATTTCCCTGATATAATGTGTTTGACAAGGTGCTGAACCTCAATCCATCCTTGCTTGTGAACAACTGAGTCTTTCCAAGATGAACCTTTCATCCGCAATCATGATACTATCATCTGTTACCAATGAACCTGTTTACCTGTGGAATGATCCAAACAGGTGTTTTTGGATCAGTCCACAGCTTACACAGCCTTTTGTTGCTCCTGTACCAACCTGTTTGAAATGAGCTGCTGCTCGGAGCTGCTTTACATTGCGATTTTCTACAGTGAATAAAATATAGAGATATTGCTAATGTAGACAAGTTCACACGCTGAGTGTTCAAAAACAGGAACATTTGAACCTCACACAGTGCCCCCTGGTAATGCAGTTTATTTCCAACAACTATGAATTGCCCAGAGAACATGACATGGATATGGATGCTGCATACCACTATATGTTTTGTGTTTGTCCAGGAAAAAAAATTCTATTACAAACAAATTAATAGTTAGGAGTGGTGGGGTTTAGAATTTGTGGAGACTCAATAAAGGGTTAATTCACCTGTTACATTTTCCAGGCCATAGTGTGCAGTAATGTTGCAGTGTGAGACCTGCTAATGCTACAGATATGTTCAATTATTTATGAATTGACAACTTTCATATTTGTAGATGTATGAAAATGGACAGATGTATGTACAATATTTATCTCTTCATTTATTTTCCATATCATAAGCAGGGACCCAGAACACATGGTTTATTGGAAAGAAGTGGCTAATGACTCTGCACTATTAAATCATTTAAACATGGGAATCATTAAACCCTCATTCTCCATGCTTTATTGACAGTGAAGGACAGGGGTTGATCGAGAAGACGTGATCTTTTCCCATAGGAAGTTCAGACCTGCTTACTAAGTTTAAAAAGAACATGTCCATTTGTGGGGTTTTTTTTAACTGACAGAAACTGAAATGTGTTGTAGTAAAATGTTCCCGACAATTTGAGTAACTAAATAGCCGCAGTAACTACTCAAATAAAGAAAATGAGCTTCAGCTGGGCAGGTAACATGAGTTCTTGCTCTACTGATGCTACAAAAGAAAAAGAAAAATGGAGGAGAAGGAAATTAAAAGGAGCAGAACAGATGAAAGAAATAGAATTTTTTTTTCAACTGATTTTTCTTTTTTTAACAACTGATTTGAGGTTCAAGGAAAATGTATGAAAGCATAGGGGAAGAAAATGTTTACAATCCATTTTGACTAACACTATTGTTTGATTTATTTTTGACCAATTCATATATTTTGTTATTAACTGGCCTTCATACATTAGATTTAAAAATGATTTGTTCAACCGTGACTATATAAACAATTTTGCTAAGCTAACTTTATTTCAATACCAAATTCTAATCTGTAAAACAAATATGACAGACATATTTTTGCTGCCTGCACATATGGAGACATTAACTAAATAAATATAAGTCCAACAAAATGAAGGGCATTGATACGTATAGGCAATTTAATACTGTGGTCTTGAGTCATGCAGAAGAATTATGGAGAAGTCGATTAGATTCCATCAGTACGTCACTGTGTCTAATTCAAACAAGGGTAGAAACTAGAGGGATCTCTGCTCTGTTAATGATTCCATAATTGACATTTTGAGGAAAAAGAAAAACTCTGTATGCACCATGAATGCAGTAATAAAAGCACTAAATTGCATTCTCTGCCTTCCATCTGTCTTGTGTAACCAAAAGATTAGGAGTAATAAGGTGTTGATGATTTTCTAAAGTTTGCCAAAGGAGCATCAGGCATGTCTGAAATGATGACAGGCGTTTTCATAATGTGGCATATTGCGTTTTCCTGTGTGCTTTAACTGTTTGCTCATGCAATATTGCCCGTCTATTCAGAAACACCAGATATTAGACAACATCCACTTCTAATATTACTGGTGCACTTGCTTTTCAAATTTAAAGTTAGGTAAATTTAAAGATAAACAAAACAATAACAACAGAAATTACAGGTCGCTTGGGTTAAATCAAATCATCCTTCAGAAAGTTTTATCCCTCCAATTCTCAACTTTCTTAGTTTGCTATTGTCTGGGCATTACACAACCACAAGGACCCACACTCCAAAGTGTCTGAAAAACATTTCCTAATGATAATTCAAAAAACTTGGACTCATAGCACCAATGCATTATATAGCAAAGGTCAGTGCAGACCCTCTCTGCTCAGGAGGCTGAGGGCTTTCAGTGTGCAAGGGGCCTCCTGAAGACCTTCTATGACTCTGTTGTGGCATCAGCAATTTTCCATGGAGTACTCTGCTGGGGCAGCAGCATATCAGCTGTAGACAGGAAGAGACTGGACAAACTCATCAAGAAGCTCTGCACTGGGTTGCCCCTTGGACCCAGTGGAGGTGGTGGGAGAGAGGAGGATGATGGCCAAGCTGTCATCCATGTTGGAGAATGACTCCCAACCCCTGCAGGACACTTTAACAGCTCTGGAGAGCTCCTTCAGTGGTAGACTGCTTCACCCAAAGTGTGTGAAGGAGCGATATCGCAGCTCTTTCCTTCCTGCAGCTGTCAGGCTCTACAACCAGCACTGCTCCAGGAGACACCCTAAACCTAACCCAAACCCAACACTCAGTAGGGTATTCAATATTTCATGTTTAATATTGAATACTCCATAGTTTATTTCATATTTAACTCTGTCCCGTCTCACAGTGCTTATACAAATTGCATATTTCATATTCTCATACACATCTGTAAGTAAGGCCCATGTAAATTTGTAATTTTGAAAATGCTTTTCTTAGCCTGTGGTTGCTAAATTGTTAATACTTCTTTAAACCTCTGTTTATACAATTTTATTATCATTTAACTACTTACTTTCCCCCTCCTGCTGTGCAATGTAAATTTCCCCACTGTGGGACAAATAAAGCTTTATCTTATCTTATCTCATCTTAAAAGCAAAGGACTGCATATGCTAAATCCCATTTTTCCATTAATCAGCTGTTAAATGACATGTTTTTTTTCTCCATCCACATTACTTCATTGTCATTATCACAGTGGCAATTTCTCTGAAATGAATGACAATATTAACGTTTGTTCAAAAAGCATGTGTGATGTGTCCCATCATTTAATGTTTCTGGAAACACAGCTTGTTCATTAGTTTGAGGGAACTTCTGACACAGATGTGTGTCTGTGTCTGTACTTAGGCAAATCTAGAGAACTTAACTTTTGTAAACTTTTGTACCCCTGTTCTCTGGTTATTTACTGTGGATTTGTATAATCTGATCACAAGGCCAGTGCTAACCCTAACCTTAACTGTAAACCTAAGTACAGCTGGGTCTAACAAGACCCTGCATAAAATTTCATCATAGTTGTTCGAGCCAAAGTGGTGGACCAACAGATGGACCAGTAGTGAAAGGGGCGCCTTTTTGGTAGACCCGCAAGTTTCTCCCGCGCCTGTCTCCCTTGTATTGTATTGTGTATTGTATTGTATGTTTCTTGGACGGGATGTAAACTGAAATGTCAATTTCCCGGAGGGGGCACCCAATGGGATCAATAAAGTGTATCTCATCTCATCTCAGTATCGCCATCCCCGGCCACTAGGAAGTGTAGCATCATATATATATATATATATAGTTAAAATAGTTTCTAGTATTTCTGTTTACATCCACCAACACACCCACTTGGTCCAGTTTCCTTGCTGAGACCTCACTATCCCAAGTCTCTCAATCCATCAAAGCACTCTGCTGCCACGGCTAATTGATTCATGAATCATCTGAGGTTAATTCTGACCAGATGGAATTATATCCCTACAAAACATCCACAGTCAGCATTAGACTGGCTGCCTTGGAGTCCTTACAGAGTATGAGTGTGTGTAGAGCATATAGTAAATACTGGAACGTGTGTTTCGAAGTGACTGACAAAATCAGAGTATGACCTGCCTTTAACTCTCCTCTCTTTGGTTTAGTTGTCACTATGTAGTTTTATTATTTTTTTCTTTGTTTTTTTTTTTTTAGCAATCACGTCGCTGTGTAAATCAAAAGAGTTGATGACTTTAATGCCATGTTCGCCTGGTGACCCTCAGTTCTGTCTTTGGTTCTAAGCAAGTTCCGTTCAATCTGTTACTGGTTGGAATTATTTTGGACCAGTACACAGTTAAGCCTAGGTATAAGCATATATCACTATTAAGTGCGCAGGGCCTACTTACAGGCACCAGAAGGTTAGAGCATTATGAATGTTTCTGTGGATTTCACTAAGTTTTTAAAGTAACATCCTACACATCAATGCTTAGCTAATAATTGCACTTTCAGTCACCAATGAGGGGAGCCTCAAAGCTAAAGCTACTTATTATTTCAGTCATACTGGTGATTCAGTAGACTCCGTCCAGCTTGAGGGTCCAGTGATACAAAGCTGTTCATTTATTTTTTATTATACTTTTCATCTCCCTCCATCTCCACTCTTTTTGTTCTGCTTTTCTGCAGAATCACCCTTCATTTTCTCCTTTATTTCTGTCCTCTCTCTCTCTCTCTCTCTCTTAGACACACACACACACACACACACACACACATTTTACTATTGTAAGGTTTTTGGTCACACCATTCATCATATAATTCACACAAACATTCTGATTAAACACATCAGATGTTCCATTTGTTTTAAAATATTTTTCACTGCGTTTAGAATCTTTAAACATTAATGTTAAAGTTAATTCTGGATATAAAATGGGTCCTATTATTATGATTTCGTTCATCATTTGTGTTGGACATGACAATGTGTTCACTAAGTTGATTGCTGAGATCTCAGGATATGGCTACATTGAAAGACAGTAGTTAAAACAGTATATTATTACTCAAACATCACTTGTGAACATCCTTCCCAGTTTACAGACCAACTTCCTGTTCAACTTTTAATTATATTTGATGCAAGTCTGCACAGTTTTTTGGGTGCAACCACATTGAGACTCTCTCTCATGACTGCCACATGTGTACTGTGACTGTTGTATTTAAATTCAGTCCTTACAATCAATACTTTAACATTAGCTGGATCATATTATCCATCTACAGACCAAACTCTCTCCTCCTCTTTACTGCAGGCAATATTTGTTGTCTTGTTAATTAGCTGCTTTGACAGAGATGATGGAAAGCTTTTAGAGACACAGTTAGTTGCTCCAGTGCTCCCCAGCTCTGAGATGCAATCTGTTCCGATCAACACAGACAGACATGCTGTGATTTTACCAACTGAATCCGTCAGGCTGCTAAGACTGTATCTAAAAGCACAAATTATTTACTGGAATAGGCATTCCTCAGTTCTTGTTTAACAGTACCAAAAGTACATGGAGAAACACACACTAGATAGCATCCAGTATTGCTTCAGAATGTCTTTACTTGAGTGGCACACTCTACAACTGGATATTGGTGGTCACACCTTCTCCGCTCTCGTGGACCACCCAGGACTATGTGTTCATCACCCTTCTGTTCTCGCTGTACACTGATAAATGCAGTCCCCAACTTGGAGAGAATTCTCCAAGTTGGGGAGTTGCTACTGCTCAATGTCAACAAAACAAGGAGATGATTTACAAAAAAAGAAAAAGGAGACAAAGGCACACAGCCCTGTCTCTGTCAATGGAGCAGTTTCAGGTTACTGGATGTCAGCACCACAAAGACCCTGTCAAGATCTCCACCTTAGTAAAGAAAGATCAGAAATGGCTGCATTTCTTAAGGACACATAAGGCAAATAAAGGCAAAATTAAGATTCAAAGTTCTTGTTAATTCTTACAGAGAGAAAGCATCCTGACTGGAAACATTACAAACTGGCAGGGGATGTGCACAACCTAGGACAGAAGGGCTCTGCAGCAGGTGATTAAAACCGCCCAGAACATCATTGGTACCCATCTACTGAACATCAGCGATATCAATAAAGTGAGGTGCCTGTGGAGTCCAAATTATACTAAAGGACAAAACCTGTAACGGGGAATGGGGATGGACCCAAATTCAACACACAAGAACAGATGGTAATGTGATGGTAAGGTCCTTTAATAAAGGCAACAGAATCTTCTGAAACAAAAAAACTCAGGGAAGTGGTCGTGTCTAGGATTGCCAAACAAACCACAGGGATGGGCAGACAGAAACCACAAACAAGAACTAGAAACAGGAGACAAAGAACAGATCCAAAAAAAGACATGACCACTGACAAGTTTGAAAGGAAGAAACAATCCGACAAAGTGAGAGTGCAGTGGAGTGGCTTCTATAGAGTCCTGACTGGTAACTGAAAACAGCTCAGTCCACAGGTGGGATGATCAGGTGGGAGTGGCTGGCAGGTGAGGTGAGGCGGAGGTGGGGTGAGTGGAAAAATACTGAATACCTGAATACAGAATCATGGCAGACAGAACAGAGACCTGAACATAGAACTGAAACAGACAGAACTTATGCATGACAAGACTATGGTTTAACAGATTATGACAGAACAGAGATTGAGAACTAAGACAAAGAACTAAGACAGATCTTAACTGAGATTGAGGCCGAACAGAAGACAGAACTATGACATAGAACACAGATAGAAAACTAAGACACAGAACTAAGACATGACAGCAGAGACGTGGCAGGACAAATACAAGACATGAACAGGACTCAGACATGAGTCACAGAGAGACTGGACACAGAGAGACTGGACACAGAGAGACTGGACACAGGCAGAGAGACTGGACACAGACAGAGACTGGACACAGACAGAGACTGGACACAGAGAGACTGGACACAGGCAGAGAGACTGGACACAGACATGGCAGGAAATGTGACTATGGCTGAAGTAAAAGTAAGGCTGAATAGAGGCAAGCAGAACTAAACTAAGGTGCAGAGAATGGACAAAGACGGAGACAGGGCTAAGACATGGCAGGCTGAAATACAGAAACATGGCTGGCAGAACTGTGACCAATACTATTTACAGCCCATTTACCCTACTGCTGCCTGGCAAGAGATACAAAAGTATCTGCTGCCGGACCACCAGACTACAAAGCAATTCATCCCTAAAAACTCCTTGTCTGTTGTAAATACAAGTCCAAATTAATGCTAATGTTTCCATATACTTGTCAGGTCCTTCTGCTGTTCTGCCATCTGTGCATGTTCTTCATTGCCTCTTCCTGATTTTATGCTTGATGCCTGCCTGATATCTGCTGTCTGTCCTGTGGCTCGCTGCTTCTCTGGATGTTTTTGCTTGTTTGGATCTCCATGTCTTTGACTGTAAGCCTCTTAATTTGTTTCAGTAAAGCCCCTTGTCTTTACCTGTTCTGCCCCAATGTCTGCATTTAGGTCCTCAATCCTTGTACACACACCTGTGAAAAAATGTGTTAAAATGTGTCAAATGTATTTATTTGAACTGTAAAACTATTACTATATAGATTATTGGTAGATTATATATAATCCATTCACTAGTTGAGTTTCTGAGGTACAAAGTAATTTTAATGGAGGAGAAGAAGAAGAAAAAAAATCTACAGAAATGGGCTTTGAACTTAAATCTAGGCCTTACAATGTTGGCAATTACAAGCAATATCAATACAAACACTTTGAGAAAAAGGTTATCAGTCATTTGGTGTGTGGTCCCATTTGTTTATGGTGATTAAGGCATGGTTTTGTGATTTCATTCTAAATTATTTATTGATCTCTGAAAGCCTTCAAGGCACATGAATGAACTCTTTTACTTGAATGTGGGGGGAAAAAATCCTCTTGTCAACAAGGTCACATTTGAATAAAGTTTTGAATGGCACAACATATGACTCACCCAACAATTAAAAGTTTTTTTAAGAATTAAGAATTCTTAGACTGGCCTTAGCAGGTTTCCATCATGACAGCATGCTGCTAATTATTTAGTGAATAGATGAAAATTGCATAGAGATGTACCCTTTCAGTGCTTATCTGCAGCAACATGAGGCTGATGACTTGTGACACCACAGCTTAAGTCTCCATCATCGGCTCTAATGAAGCTGTTCATTCAACATCAGGCCCTATCAGTTTCATGTTGGCGGGTTAAATACTGAGCACATTAACCAGAACTGTGGCTGAGGAGCTAAATTATTTCCAGGGTTTTATTAGAAAAAAAGAGACATAAAAGAAATGAATCATGCAGTGACTGTCAGCCATATTGTTGCCAGGTGACTCTTTTGTTGCCAGAGTTGTTGTCACAGTCGTCATCAATAATCATCAATAAATTGACTGCAGCGTTCTTGAGTACTTGCACAATTTGAAACCAACTTTTTGTGTCACCATCATCAGGAATCATCGTCTGGGGACGATGGATGCCTGCATTCAGTGGTTGTTAACATATTTAAACCTGGACCAAAGTTGTCGAGTGACCCACTGACAGACAGCATTGACAACCATAAAGCCGCTTGCATGGCTAAAAAGTTTGTGCAACAATTTGGCTGCCAAATAATCTCAAAACATTCCCATAGCCTCATCTGAATGTTGCACGCTGTTAGCACGTTGTAAGCATGCTATCTCTGTACTACTAAACATCAGTAAGTTAGCATGCCAACATTTAGCTGAAAGCCACCACCATGTTCAGCTTCAATCTCAACATTCTCTTATTGCTGTAATTGTTTCACTAGTGACAGTTAGTTACTGACATTTACTAGCAAGCGGATTGGAGACAGAACAGCCAATTAAAAATGACCTACTCAGATTCTCTGATTGGCTGAAATTGGCCAGGACAGTCTGAGTGAGACCATAGACTGTATAAAATATGGACGTAGTGTCCGTGACGTCACCCATAGGTTTCTGAAGAGCAAAAATGAAGCAAATCGTAGTGCGTAGCCATCTTGGTAGCCTACCTCCGGTTACTCCAAATATGGACAAAGAGGTGGAGTGAGGGCGGAGCTGAGGCGGGTCCTGGGCCGGCTGAATGAACGCTATTGGCTGAAAAAAGCCGCTTTATT
>JBBMOC010000002.1:12541098-12628056 GCA_037975185.1 Centropyge bicolor
AATATGGACAAAGAGGTGGAGCGAGGGCGGAGCTGAGGCGGGTCCTAAGAATGAAAGCTGAATGAACGCTACTGGCTGAAAAAAGCCGCTTTATTCGAAATAATCAAACTAGCTACAGCTAACCAGCTAGGTTAAATGCTAAATATCGTTGCTAGCCGGCTAACCCCACGAACGTGACCAATCCGTCAAACTCAGTGACTAGAATTAGCCGGGGTGACGCCCTTTAGACCGTCAGTGGCTAGTTGTCAATCAAAGTGGCGCCACTTAGATTGACAGCTATGAATTGTGCATAATGATGTATGCTGTATATTTTAAACGAATGCCTTATGAAAAAATTCGCCGGGTTGTCATGGAGTAGAAAAACAGCTTATGAGACTAGAGCCATGTTTTGAACCAGGCTGTAAATGTTTTTTTTGTCGTAAAATCGGACATTTTAACATGGGGCTCAAATGTAATTGACTCCCTTCTGCAGCCTGCTCTAGTGGTTATTCGAGGAACTGCAGCTTTTTTGCTCTTCCGCATTGGCTTCATTTTTCAGCGCCAGAGGTTGCCGCTTGAGTGAGACAGGTTATTGTTTACTTCTATAGATAACAGGAGGTATGCAAATACTTTCTCTGAGCACAGAATAGATAAAATAAACTTGTCTGTATGATAATTTCTCTACAAACTATAACTTTATTATCTACAAACAATGTTTTCTGGAGTGACTGTGCTAGAACAACAATTTGACCATAATTCATTATCTCAACGTGTGACTCTGAATGAAGCAAGTGACAAACAACTAACAGTTAATGTGGCTTCGGAGTGAAATATAAAGACAACACGCTGAGTTGTGAATGTACATTATTTACTTTTATAAGACAAACAGAGACAGAGGGAGAGAGAGGAAACAATGAAGGATCTCAGTAGCATAATGTATCATCCTACCTGCAGCTGTTTTAACTGGAACAGACTAGAGAGACAGGAGGTTATATCAGAGATAAACAACACTTTACACCCACACACTCGCTTAAAGGTACAGAAAATGTTGACTCGGAAACACACACCTCCACAAACAACACACAGTGCACATGCCCAGACACAGAGATGCATAAATGAAAATGCAAACATATGAACAACTATAACTCTTTCCCACTCAAAAGCACATTTCCGCATATTGTTTTTGTTTTTCACTCATCGCACAGATTTAATGCATTCACACGTTAATGTATACGTGCAGTGCTTCACACCTTCTGTCTGTCACCTCTCTCTCTCTCACACACACACACACACACACACACACACAAACACACACTGATTGTAGTTGCAGCTTGTTGTGTTCCGTTGGCTGTTCTGTGCAGTTCAAGCTGTTACATGAAACAAGGGTCCGATTGATTGTGATACCTTGTTAATACCACAAGCAAATGACAGCACAGTTGAGATCAGTGGTGGCCTCCTTTCAACACTATTCCAATTGGTATTCATCACATTAAAAAAAGAACAACTAAACAAAACAGAATTTTCTCTTATGCTTAACACATGCTTTTGTAAAGGGAACTCCTGCTTCTTTTAAGGACTTCTGTCCCATTGCATTTAGCTGCTAGTGATCTTACTGTGGCCTCCAGAGCAGGATGGGGAGAAGGTCTCTTACTTGAAAAACTTGACAGCATGGAGCAACACTGGTTTTGAGCCATCATCCTGGTCACCACTATTTGTGAATTATAGAATTTGTCCACATGAGCAGTGAACACACGAACTGGAGCAGGGCTGCAAAAGGTGGATCGGATTAGACAACTAACAAAAAATAATGTGCCAACTGAAGGTGTCTGAAGGTTTGACTTGTCATAAGAACTTGAGCGCTTTCATTCAGAAAACGTTGGTATGGTTGCATTGAGGAGGTGCACAATGGCAACCAGAGGTTCAGCTGTTTTCCATTCAGTTCACAGATGACAAAATGAGGCAATAGTAAAATACCTTAACCAAGTGCAAGTGTGTTGGACTGTTAATGAATACTCAAGCTATTGACAGCATTGCCTGAATAGTGTTAAAAGGCAGTACTGGGATTTAAATGTGTGCTTCCAGAGAGACTGAAGCACTAACCCAACACCTCAGACCACTCAGCCACACTACTTATAGTAGGGATTTGGTCAAGGCTATACTAACAGCTCATTCATTTCCTTCATAGCCTATAATCAGAAGGAGCCTTTACTCATGATGGTGATATTGCAAATACAGAAGTTGGCAAGGAGGTATGAAGAATTTTACTGAAAACCAAAGGAGCTTTAACACAAGCGTAAAAACACATTGCTGCTTGTAAGGTGAGATGACGTCTTACTTTGGCCACTTCTGGCAATGGGTGCAAATTCATCCAGTGACTTTCCAACTCAGATGGGTCTGAGACATTGACAGCATGGAGCTTAAGCACTGTCCCTAAGGAGATGAGACAAGAAGACAAAGACAAATGAGTTTGCATTTGGTCATAAGTGTTTCCCTTTCAGGTCATTCAGGTGATCCAGTTTGTTTACAGGATTAGTAACACAGCTGCACAAGCAGGACCTGTGTCTGTAAGCCTTATCGCATTATCTAAATGGTTTAAAGTGGCAGTCGTGGGATTTGAACCATGCCTCCTGAGAGACTAGAGCCTTAATCCAGCGCCTTAGATCACTCGGCCACACTACCTGTACTATTATAAGCAGCTCCCTGACAGTTTCCTAATGGCCTGATCTGGGGCTCACACCCACAGTCTAGTATAATAGCCCTATCAGATTAAAAATGACTCATGCAACCACCTCAATCAGAAGAGACAGGCCCAAATTAAAGGAATTTTCAGTCTGGTTTAGAGGGGTGGTGTAAAATTGATAAACCACTCAATGGGAACATATTGGTGCCCAGTAACCATAGAAACACTTAATGCAATCTTTTCTATATGGTTGGAATAAATATATATTCTTTCTGTCTATCTTATTGCTATGCTATTCCTAGCAGATTAGACACTTCACAGTGGATGGAACCTCTTTGCACATGTCAAAAATGTTATATTCTGATTAAATGCTTTTGGACATTTAGTTAAGTTGGAATCTCCAATCAGAGTGATTTCAGTGCTGAAGAAATATTGTCCATGTAACCCCAGCTCTGGTGCCAGTGCAAGCTCACACTGCATACTGCTTTGTGTCATGCAGGTATATTGACATATAAAATGGCCTGAACAATCGAATCAAGCATGTATTCAGAAGACGCAGAACACATGGTTGAAACATTAATATTATTTATTGTGAAAAAAGAATCTAAATTGCCAGCACTATTGTGACTAAGGTTTGTTGATGGTCAGAAATGTAGGCCTACTTGAGACAATGAAGTGCACATAAAGTCATCACTAAAGTGTCACGAGACCTGATCCTTCCCAGCATACTGCAGGAACAGAAATAGGCCAAGCTGCACTGCCTGTCTTGGCAGACATAAGACAATGATAAATAAATCAGGATTGAGATCCGGCACTCTGCACTTGGCCATACGGTCTGCCGAGGTGGCCGATTTACAGAGCCCAGGACGCTAAATCCAACCTGACAAGAGCCGCATCAAACTTTTACAGCCTTGTAAGCGATCTGCTGCTGCACTTGGGAGCTGTTTTATTGGACAGATTAAAATTGCATGGTTCATAGTGAAATACACACACACACACACACACACAGGCTCACAAACACACACCCCTAATGTTTCAGGGTGAAAACCATGCAAAAAACCCTTCTTCTTCTGATCATGCAATACGCTTTCCTGTCCATCTTTCACTTCTCCAGTCTTCCATCGTCACTTTCTTCCTTCACCTTAATTACTGCACTTCCTTACTAGACAATTCCTTGTGAATTTTCCAAATAGTCCCTCTTGGGAGGGAGTAGCAGCGCAGCCATAATTAACCAGCATTAGTTCATTGGTGTGCAGTCAAAAAGTGGGACATCTACCATGGCTGCATCTGCAGATGGCTCGCTGGTTAATTATTCTGCATTATCGGCCTCTCCTGAGAGGAACTATTCACAAAATTACACTTTCTATTTCTGTTTCTTCTGTCTAACAATCAACCTGCTTAAGGCAGTTAAAAGTCCAAACTGACTAAAATACCATATCATTTTGAGTCACTGGTGAACTAAATATAAAGCTCTACAACATAAATAACAAGACTGTTAGTCACATGGAATTTCATATGCAGTCAGAAGGCAAAAATGCAACACTAACAGCCAATTAAAGTTCATACCTTTCCCAGTAAATCACAGTAAACCACACGCGTGCATAGAGAATATGCTCATCTGAATTCATGGAACAAAAAACATGTAGGAGAGGGCTGCATGCAGGCTGCCAGATCAATTATACTAGTTATTTGTTGAATTCCAGGAACAAATTTTGCATGACAAGAACTGTATGCTCATATAAATAGCTGACATGAAAGCCAAGCATGCTGGGAGATTACTAGTAAACAAATCGGAAGAATCAGACAGCCTTGGTCTTATTTGCTTTGGCGTGAAAAGCAATGTACAGCTGGAATAACACATACATGAAACCGTATGAGTCAGACACACATGACTTGTCCGGGATATTAATGCATCAGGGATTTAGTCGTCTTCCTCTACATACAAAGAAAGATACTCATTAAAAAACATATCTCGAGAGGCCTGGTGGATAAAGTGAGTATGGCCTCCTAAATAAGGGATTGTGGTTTCAAGTCTAATCTGGAGTGGTTGGTCCTATGGTGATATTCTGGTTCTCTATTAAACTCAGCCTCTGTAAGAACCGAGCATCAGTCTGAGAGCTTTAAAGCCTCTCAGCTTTAGATAGTTTAACACATTGGCTGCAGACCCGTTAATGCACATTAGTTCTTGGTTATTCATATTATGTATAGTCGGGATCATGTGCTGTCTTGATTCCTCACGATCTCAGCCAATTATTTTAGTACTAACAGAATGATCAGAAAACCTTGATAAGGGATACCGGGTTACTCAAAACAGTGATAAGTCTCTGTAACCAGAATATGTTTTATGGTTCACATGTGCAACACATATTTCATAATAGCAAACAAATGTTTCGCTACTTGATTAAGTGAAGAGTGTGTTCAGACAATACATGAGACATTTTTTTTTTTTTTTTTTTTTTTTTAGACGCCGCAGTTAAATACAAAGATGACCCAGTGTGAAGAAGTGAGTTTGTGTAAATGTTAATGTTTTAACTTCACTTATCCTGGGAATTAATGGATGCACTCCATAATCATACAGAGAAAAAAAGGAAAGTGTGAGTTCTGAGTTGAGTCAGATGTTGAGCTGACAAGCTAACAGGTGACTTTCGGTTTGTTATTGCTGCGAATTTAAAATGCAGCAAACCATGATACCTTTACCCATTATTCAATATTTGGTGTCAAATTCAAAATGCCTCCACACAATGCCTCTTACATGATTAGGTGTCATAATTGTCTGTTGTGTCCTTCATTTATTTTCTCCATTTGTGGAATTTGCAGCATCAGGTCATTAAGTGTTGCTTCATGATCAGGGTGGTGCTCGCATCTTCACGTTCTTCATAAAAACAAAGGTTCGTGCCAGTGCAAAGTGATTCTACTGCTGATGAGGTGTAGAGAGCTCTACATTTAGTTAATGAAGACCAGGAGAACTTGTCATTTGCTACTGGTGGCACAAGTTTGACATACAAGCTATTTCCCTTTGGGGCAGCGTCACATGTAAAGGTTCACCAAGTCACTGGATTTATACATGTTTAAGGCCTGCGTCAACTGAGACAGCTTCACAAGAACAGTGATCTGTGTCCACTCATGTTCTGCCTCACGAGATGTGAAGGCTTAGATTACAGATTGCTTCCATATTTTATCTGTGGACCATCTGTTAATCAAGATTTACGGAATAA
Organism: Centropyge bicolor; assembly: GCA_037975185.1. NCBI lineage: Eukaryota > Metazoa > Chordata > Actinopteri > Pomacanthidae > Centropyge > Centropyge bicolor. The sequence goes on from JBBMOC010000002.1 coordinate 12,546,973, forward strand.
ATCTAGATTTGCCTATGAATGTGCCACTAATCTGGGGGATATTGTTGGCAGATGAGTCTGCACTTCCTCGACTCCCTCCCTCCAGACAGCTCCCCCTGGTGAAACTGTGCCAATTGCAAAGCAGTGATTAAGGAGGAATCTTCTCTTAATCTCCATTCAGGGAGGAAGATGAAAGTCAGGGGTTGAATAACTTGTAATACTCAATTCACTTTATTGAAGTGCCCATGCGGCTTCTCCTTTGTTGGAAAGCCAGAAGTATAATTCAGGATATGTCTTACAGAACATAATAATATCAAAAGCTGTGATAAAAGATCTCCAGCAGCGAGACACTTTAACACAATGGGTCTCTTCAGTGTTCAATTAAAGTTTCATGAAAATGAGTTGGACACCAAGGGGATGGAGATCCATTGTACAGAGTGAAGCTTTCAGGATCAGACAGCACTAGAGACAATAAATAAGGACTTCAGGAAGCTCTGCAATTTTACAGATTTCTCTAATAGTATTCATGCTACTAAAAATGGTCTATTTCTTAGCATGGTGACTGGATTTGTTGATGTGTCCACAGCTGATGGTGGTTTGTGCTGCTACGACGTAAGTCACACTCAGTCACACTTCAGTGAAGACATTCTTGAAATAAATAGATAAATAAATAAACATTGACCTTTTAACCCATGGCCATCTCAAGGAGTTACATGCAGGGAAAGAATATCAGGTTCAGAGAAAAGTCGATGATGAAACATTTAATATTTTCATGAAATCCTCTTAAATCTTGTGTCCCAGCAAATTCTTATTTGATCTGTTAGAATAATATTTTGTGGCGCCTGCATCCACCTCTGCAACTGAATCAAAGCACTATTTTAGAGTGCAAAATATTGGACTTTTAAATGTTTGGATTTTTTTTGTTTGTTTTTGTTTTTTTTTACAAGTGACCAATTGCAGCAGAGGAGTTTAATGCTGCTTATTGTATTATCTTTCCATTGCACAAATGTAAATAAAAACCAGACGATGGGAGCACAACATAGATGTGGTATAAGACCTATGTACCTGACTCAAAAATAGCGCCCATTCACTTGAATATATAATAGATACAGCTGTCAGCACAGGCTATGTAACAGCTTGCCTTTCGCTCAAACTTTACATACATTATCTTGACCTGAAGCCTTTTTGCCTTATGCACATAATGACAACAATTGCATGGTGCACTCTGGCTGCTCTTTGTCACAGACGCTGAAGAAGAAGAAGAAGAAGAAGAAGAAGAAGAAGAAGAAGAAGTGCTGCTCATGTTACACCTCCTCTGTAGATGCAGTGTAACTCTCCCATTAGCTCTGCTTTGGTCTCCACCTACTCCAAAGGAAAATATGTGGCTCTTCAGCTGCTAAATGCTCACTATGATGTGAATAGAGCGGAGGGCAACTGCAGAGTTGGTTTATATTTCTCTGTGGATTTGTCAGTGGCCACAAAACACATCCATTATTCATATAAAATGACTGATAAATGTTGCTTTGAACTATTTCTGTTTTGTTTTTATATTTCAAGAAATGATTAAATCACAGTTTTCTCCACACTCAATTATAGTCTTGAGTGTGTCAAGTTAGGTTTCCAGTTGTCCAAGTTTCCTTCTTATTTAGCCCTATATCACTGAACGTATCATATATGATTTTTGGAGGCTTCTACATCATCAAAATAAAATGCAAAATAAAAAGGTTGTGACCACAAAATGAGCCAAAATAAATGAATTGTTCCTCTTCCACCTGCCAGTTCTGTTGGTGGATTTCTCATTGCTGCATGATACAGATAGTAGCTTATACAGAGTAATAACAATAATAGATAGTGGATTAAAAATAAAAATATCTTCTTGTTTGGAACTAAAATGGCCAGTTTGTTACATATTTTTGTATTAATATGTTTTTGTTGAATGAAATTAAATGAAACTTTGAGTCTCAAATGACGATGATGTCTCAAATATGATAAAAATGGAATTTCATATAAGGAAATTGATATTGGAAATTTTTGTTTATTTTTTTTGCTCAGAAGGACCATTAAAGGCTCCAATTTCAAAGAACTGGAATTTTCTGTCAATTATTTCATGGTTCAGGCTTTACAGGGTTAATATTTTTGAAGATGCCTTTTCAGGACTTAGCGCCAAGTAATGAAACCATGTGAGATGAATGTAAATGTCAGGATGCAGTGTTGTGTATTCCAATGCTTTCTTGTTGCTTTTATCAGATAAAGGGGGAAAAGGTAGTCGACACATGCACTGATACAAAGTAGCTCACATGAAGGCGTATGGCCCCATCGCAGTCTCACAACAGTACACATAAAAGGATTAGCTGCTCGCATGGGAAGATGAATCAGATTAGAGGGAAAGCAAGCAAACAGGGCCTGCCTGTTGATCAGGGCTTACTGCTGGCCCTGCCCGATCTCCATACCTCTGATACATCACAAATATATCCACAACATGTTGCCAGAACATAAGATGAAATTCTGAATATTGCATGCTCTTTATCTGTGGGTTTTAATTAGAGGTGGTTGGTACCTCCCTTCCTCCTTCTGTGCATCCAGAGGTTTCGGTGAAGAAACAGTGCTGGCGGTGCCACCTCTCTTGATGTTTCTGTCATTGGCACAATGTCTGAATCAGGTGATGCTTTCTGGGAATTTGTGCGGCCTTTCTAGGTCGACCTTCAGCTGCCACTCTTGCGCTGTTCAGACAAGGCCAGCTGACACTCTCAGCTGGGGTTGCAGCTTCACTGCTGCTTTGACAGAAGTTATGATCTGCCTTGCTGGGAGGGGGTGCTTTCTGTGGGTCATGCCTCTGCAGTTGGTGTCTGCTTTCAGAAAGTGTTGTTCCAATAGCAGCAAAAAAAAAAAAAGAAAGAAAAAAAAGAAAAAAACAAAATGACCCTCTGTAAAAAATGTCAATAAATGTCCTAGTCATTTAAATCCTGGATCATCTTTCATATCATGTTATGTTTTTAAAGATTGGGGTGACATATATCCATGAACAATGTGTGTTTCTGGCCACCTGATCAATATCCAAAATCCTATATTTAGTCTCCTTTTAGTTCTTATTTGATCTGCATGATCAGATTGTTTTAGCCACTTGAGGGGAGCAGATAAAGCTCAAGACTTAAATCACTCCCTGCTTAGCACTGTTTTGGTCTCCACAACTCCTGTCTACCAGCTAGCCAAAACCTGCTAGTCGGAGGGGGGGTTGTCAGAACAAGTGGCATGTAGAACAGCTCGGGTGCTAGAGACAAATATTTTGTTTGTAGTAGATGAATATTAGGCTTAAATGTAGATTTTTTTTCTGCTCCCCCTAGTGGCTAAAATAATCAATTCATGCAGCTTTAAAGCTCATTTCGTCTTACCTTAAGTCATCAAACATTTTTTGTGTCAGGACATTCTCGTCTCCATGTTGATTCAAAGTCTATTTTTTTCTCCACAAACCCAACAAGCATCTATGCACTGTATGTCCGGAAATAAAGGGGAAACAGAAAATCACAGCACCGCTGGTGTAGTGGTATCATGCAAGATTCCCATTCTTGCGACCCGGGTTCGATTCCCGGGCGGTGCATGTGTCTTATGAATTTTCAATTTGTGACAATAAATGAGATCTATGTATCTATCTATGTATATCCAGTTGAATGGTGAAGTGAGAACTCTTAAAGCCCCTACACAGTCATGGTCCTCCCGTACAAATGTTTTCACATGACTGGAGTTTAGAACTGTTTGGGTACACAGACTGCTTGATTGACTTTTTCCTCACTCCCCTGTTAGATTTGTTGCATCGGCTAGGGTGAACAACTGATGTCCAACAAAATATTAAGATTCTTTATTCCATTCACAAATTGTTTAAAACGGTTACTGCACTTTTTGCAGTGTTGACTCTCTAGAAATTCCTGTGTATCCTGTCCAAGACACAGAGGAAAAGCTGGTGAGATGATAGCAAGTTTACAGTGCATAGCCAATCCAGGTGCTGTCTGGTTATTCATCCCCAGCCAAGAATGCTTACTGACAGCAAGATATTTCAAATAGCTTTTTAAAAATTTTAGTCCTTTTAGTCCTCCTCCTTTCATATGAAAGAAGAGGGAGGCTTTGAAAAGCTGTAGCCAACTTATTGTCAGTTTTGCACCTGTCAGGCAGAGCACGGAGCCATCAGGAGGGAAACACAGCACTGCAATTTGATTGGACCTCCAGGGCTGGGATGACTAAAACATTCAGCTGTGGCAAACTTTTGACAAGTGCTTTTTAAGCACCCACACATTAGGTGAGTTTCCCTGGTGGTAGAACTCATGTAATGAATGGAGTTACAGGGACATTTGGGGGATCAAAATGAACACAGTTACTGTCCTATATTCCACCTAACTGCTATTTCCCAGCATCCTACTGGTGCCGAGGCCCTTATTCAACCCTTGCTTTCAGCTACCTCTTCCTAGTGAGTTGCTATTGATACTTGCCTTGTACCACAGTTTTTATGCCTGCATTTGCTGCATTGTCAGAGTGTTCAACACTGCACTTACACAAACAGAGAAAACAGCCTCCTCATGGCCAATAGAAAACCTGATGAGCTGTAGAGGTCAGTCAGCTTCACATCCACAAACAGTCACACTCTACCTCGCTTCACAAGGGGAATTGGACTGCCTATTCCCATCTTATTTGACCCCATCACTGTGGCTTTCACCCACCAGGCAAACTCAATAGACCACCATGACATTGACCATCTATTAGAAGAACACTTTGCTTTCTTGTGGACGCACATTTAGGTCCCTTAAGGGGTGAATGCCTTGGTTTAGTAAGAGCTTTGTGTTCCTGCCACGCCACACAAAATCTCCTCAAGGCCTATGCTATAGACTCAGTAGTGCCAGTGCCGCTGCTGCTTTCTGCTGCTCATTTCTATTTGTCAGTCTGCCCATGTATGAATCCACCCTCTGTCATCATCTTTCATCATCTCCCGTCTCCTCCTTGACATGTGAGCTTCCTGACACATGATGTAGGCCTGGTTAACAGTATAGAGGAAGACGCTCACCCTTCTGGCAAAAAGGCCAAGTTTAAACAAGCAATGCAGCGCTTTCCCTGTCAAGTCCAGTCAAGTCACATTTATATATAGAGCGCTTTTAACAAATCAACTTCAACACGATGCACTTTGCAGAGAACAAAAGACACATCGCACTTTGGAAGATGTGTGATGAAATAAGGTCTTGATCATGTGTGTTACTGGAGAAGATGAGTGAAGCACTTGTGTCTGTCACACGAGAGGAAGAAAATACCACAGCTGAGGTACTAAAATCTGCTGTAACTGCAACACCAAATTGATCATAAGGTAAAAGCTTTGAATTTTGACAAATTCCAAGAGTCTATTACTCAAATCAAAACTCAGAAAAGACAATAAGTAACAAGACTACGAGCCCAGAAGCTTAGCAGCTCTGTCAGAATGAAGCTAGATATATTAGCATTTTGAGCTCAGTGCTTATTTCGTAAAGCTCACAATGCTGATGTTTTGCAGATAAGTTTTCCATGTTATTTAGCACGTTACCATTTGCCATAGTGTCAGACGCACAGCACCGCTGAGGCTGATGTGAATGCCATTAGTTTTGAAGATATTTATTCAAAGTGAAATTTCAACCAAATTTTGGGTCCTGATGAAAAAATCAGGTCATCATCAATGTTATTTAACATATCCTGTAATGTTATTTATCCTAAGGGGGACATGAATCTGTGTACCAACTTGTTTTTTGGGCAATATATCAAATAGTTTTTCAGAAATTAAACTCAAAACCACAAACATCAACCTGCTGCTGGTATTAGAGGAAAAGTTGACAAGACTGGAGTAAGGACTTGAACCCAAATGCTCGACTCAGACGAGAGAAAGTTCAAATAAACAATTCTTTAATGACAAAGTATCAAAGGAAATTCACTCTTTCGAGGCAAACTTTGGAAAAGGCGATGAACGATGGAAAAAACGTGGCATAGATGGCGTAGAATGACTGCTTAAACAAGACAAGACAAACTGGCACAAGACAAAGGGGGACACAGACTATATATATCCACACACACAAGGTAATGGGGAACAGGTGGAAACAATCAGGGCGGGGCACACAATCAGATCAGAGGGAAACACAAGAGGAAGGGCAAGTTACCTGAAATGAGAGGAGGGTGAGATGTCAAAATAAAACAGGAAGCCACGAGACAACATAGACACAAGACAAAACTACATATAAGATTACCAAAGTACGTAGGATTCATCCTCTTGACATGGACATCAACAGCAACACAAAAAAATGTTTATGACAAATTATCAATAGTTGATATTGAGACCAAAATGGCGGACTGACTGACAGAGCGATATTGCACAGCTACAAAGGACTTCAAAAAGGTACATTCAAAGAGCAGATGTCTTAATACGAGACCACAACAAACGCGATCGAGTAAGAGGAAACCAAGGCACTGTGAGTTCCGAGTACAACATAAAAGCATTTAGCTACAACGATTGTAGAGTCGTTGATTCCTCTTCCTTGAACGTCCTTGATCATTGACCAAATGAATGAGTAAAGACTGTGATCAGTTATTGAAAGCTTCAGTTCCAGACAGTCAGCCTTTGATTCAGCTTAGATTATTTGTTACATAGTGTATTGAACGGTGTGTTTGTGTATTATTAAAAGGAACAGAAAGTGGAAAATAGGCTTAACAAGTAGCAGAGATCAAGAGGCCCAATCAAGCTCACACTGCTAAACATCCACGTATATAATCACACAAGAAGGCACATCTATTCAGATTATACTGAGAATGTCCTACTTGTAACAAAGCAACATTAAAGCGGTTGTTTGCACCACTGAGAGACATGCGATGAATTCCACGGCACAAATGCGGGTTTGACAGCAGAACTTCTCTGACACGTAAGATCTTTGTAATTTACAGAAAAGCAGGTTCACGCCTCTGGCTAAGTGTCAGAGTTCAAAAGTATGATGCTGATTCCTTCCTGTGCGATTCATCTGGAGTTCCTTGTGCCTTGTCTGAAAGAACAGGAACTTTTTAAAAATTTGACAGCTTTTCAAGTTCATTAATAGCAAAAGGAACATGCGATGGAATAGATTGTATAATGAACACTGTTAAGAGTGTCTTGAGACTGGTTTGAGTATATATAAAAAAGGGGGAAAAAAGTCTTAAGAGCATAATAAAGCAGTTAAATTTAGAGCATAAGTAAACTTTCAAAGGACAGATTAGTCTTTTTCTTTCATCTGTGTGGATGCAAGTTCTCTGTTTCAAAACACTGTGTGATCAATATGTCAGTTTTGGTTTAACGTTCTCATAACCTGATGTTCATCATGTCACATCTTTAATATGTAAAGGATCCTGTAGGGGAGTCTTATCAATCTCTAAGCTAAGGACTTGTTAGCTTCTATCTTAAGGCAGCGTAATATGTGCAATCAATCATTCTTCTAATAGTGGGATATTAAAAATTGTGGAAATCTCAATTTGGAATTAAAACTCTCTGGGGATTTGTTCCTCCCTAGAAAGGTGCTTATAGTGGGACTGAGGCCAAAGACATTTTTATTATTTTGTCTTGATCCAATTTTCATTCAAATGATCCAGGCCTCCCCTGGGTGATTTACTATCAGCCTGTCTGTTAAAGTACAGCATGTGACAGACCTATAGAGGGGCTCTTCAGATGGTGAAGTGAGGAAGTCTATTAACAGGAAGAACAAGGTAGAGGAAACATTTAAACACATGCACAAATGCCTGCCTACTTTTACACACAACTTCCGGTTAATCAGGTGCAGCTTAATGCAATTAAAGGAATAATGTTTAGATCATGCTTGAGGCTGTAGATAGTGGTTATTTTTAACTGGATTACACAATATTAAAAGTTGTTCCTAGTGTTTAGTCCACCACAGAGGCAGGGTTCGACTCACAGAGCTGTGAAGCAGGGCTGAGTGACATCTGGAAAATAAGTCAAAGCTTCCCTGTTCAAAGTTTAACTCAAACCAAGTCTGTAATGAATTTCACTACTGTCTGCTGGAGTTGACTCAGTAATCACCGCATGTTCAATACCAGAATGTTAGCCACCCCAGAGCTGGTGCCACCATACATTTTTTGTTTTTTTCTTAGAGACTTCATAAGAAGTTCTTCTTCAGTTCTTCACAAGATGTGATACCGCCTGTGCAGTTTGCCAAATCCTGATCTTAATTAAGATAAAAAAAACGGCATCTTCGTAGTGCTAAACAAACGCTATCATGTCACATTTGAATGAATAATGATAAAGAAATTGTTTATTGTTTTTTGCAAAGGTCAGGGACAGTATCATTAAAACTTGTATTTGTGCAGAAAGGTTGATTAATTTTTATGTGATTAGCAAAGCTGCCTCCCTCTAAGACATGAATGTGCACACAAACAGGCTGCGTCTGACTGTCAGAGTGGGAATATTTTAGCCGTGATCTAAATGTCACTCACTTTATTGTTTGATTTAAGCTTATTAAATTGCCACATGTTCTTACGATGTAAATACAGTTTTTTAGACAAAGGACCAGTTCACATTTTGACAGCAGATCAGGCTGACATGAAACATGAAACAGAAACAGGATATAGAAGAACTGAATGTGGATTTGACCAGACAGAGGGACATAAATGAGAACTGATGAGACAGATGTCCCAGTGCCTGCCATTAATCCAGCTGGACATCATGTACCTCTCGCCACCCCATGTTAAATTTCCCAGATCTGGCACTGGTCAACCCCAATTTAAAAACAATTAGATGGACATCCTAACGTTGTTCTATTCAAGGTGGTGGTTGGACTAAGGTGATGCTTGCAGATGGCATAGAGTAGATGTGCATTTGAGTAGAAGTCAGTTTGAGGCAGCAGAGTTTGAGGAGTGTTCTGCTCTTGCCTAAAAGAGGCAAGGTATTATATTACAGGTAATAGTAGTCACTCAGGCTCATGTTGTTTTATATGTATGAGATGTATGCATATTGCAGAAGTATGTATTTATTTATGTTTCAGGGTCACTAACACTGCTCTGTTTCTTAAGTAGTCTAATGATTTTTAGAGCTTTTGTTGCCTTGGTTCTTCCAAGTGTTGCCATTTGTGTCTCAGGCCACAAGTGTGACAGTAGCATGAACATGAAGTCTCCTTTTAAGTTATACTGGCTGGAAAATGACAAATCAGTGGCATTATACATCCAACATAATGGTGAGGGCTGTGGCCTCTTGGCAATCATAATCACTTGCCCAAAAAAGAAGCCCCTATACCCTTTCCCCCCTCAGCCAACTACATGGATATAAAGCATTGATTTACATGAGTAACATGTTCATAGCCAACACTAATAGTAAATGCTGGTCTTCAAACAGCAAAACAAATATCATATTATTGATTGATCTATTTTTAAGCAACACTAATCAACATCTTTACACCAGCAGTGGATCAAAAGACTGTGTGTGACATGAAACTGTTGTGACGAAAGATTCTGATTCTTAAGACTGTGTTAATGTCTTTCAATCCTTGTTTTGGATTTCATAGCAAAGCATTTAGCAGCTCGTCTCTAACCGTGTCCGCCTGCTGTTTGCAGGTAGTGTACAGTGGGTTTTAAAACAGACGGCTAGGCAATGAGCTGAAACTCACTAATAAAGCTCCGTAAAGCTGAACAGATATATATATATGTGTGTGTGTGTGTGTGTGTGTGTGTGTGTGTGTGTGTGTACACATAATATATGTGTGTGTGTGTGTGTGTGTTGTTTTTCACATTGTCATTTGATATATTGTATTATTTCTGTTTGTTAATTTATTTTGCAAGCTTCCTGTTGTTTAGGCAGTCAGCTGTGAGCCAGTGTGTAGTACCTGTGCCTCTCATGTATTACCATTAACACATGAGTCACAGTCCTAAAATGAGCCTCTTGTCCTAATCCAAAGAAAGGTCATTACCAAAATGCACTGAAATTAAAAAAATAAAAAAATAGAAATTTTTTTACAGTCATTTATATTTGTATTTTTAATATTCTGTGATGTTTTCCCCCCCAAAAAGCATTTTTTTTAATGTGTCAGAATCTGAATAAAAGTCTTGTTGCCAGATTAAAAATATTATATATAAGCTTTATGTGGCCATAGTAGGAACAGTCACGTGCTCTGCAAGTTACTGTAACAGCAGTTACAATGGATGTGTATTGGCCTCCTGCTGGCTGATGGAAGTATCTTCTCTCCCACAGTTTCCAGCACTTTCCTCAGGGCCTCTGTCTTCCTTCAAGGCCTACACCTCTTCTCTCAGCTCTTTCAGGAGCATGAGAACTCTTCTTTAAGTTGGCATCTCTCAACTCTTATCTGTGTTCACATGTTACGTTAAGTTGACGAGTTCTGCCTCCCTTGAACACACACTCTTCACACACTTCAATAGAGACACTTCATGTCGCTCTCTTGCCTCCCCTCGCTCTCATCTCATCACAGACGAGGTGCTGCTCGTGCCTATCACTTCTGCGACACACACATCATCATCAGAGGGAAAACAATACACACACACACACACACACACACACACACACACACACACACACACACACACACAGAGCCAAGCCTGTGAATCAGTTGAGTAAAATGTATATGTGTGTGCGTAAGACAGGCAGTTTTGTGTGTTTCCTCTTGCTGTTGCCAGAGTAATTGGCTTGCTGGAGGTGGGGTGGGGGCAGACTCTTCAATAGGCTACTGTACAACAGAGCATCTGAAAAATCTTCACATCTTTATTCAAGACCTCCGTAACTCCCTAAGGAGGAGACAGTAGAGAGAGAGTATAAGAGTGTGGAGGAAACAAAGAGAAAGCAAGAGCAGGAAATTACGGCTGGAAAAAGATCTATATGGCCAAAAGTATATGGACAGTCAAACATTTCAGGCATATGTGGTTTGCCAACATGTCATTCCAAAACCAGTGGTGTTAATCTGCAGCTGTAACAGCCTCCATGCTTCCAGTCTCAGGCTTCAACACCAGATGTTGGCTGCAAGGATCTGCCACTTCAGCTACAAGAGCCCTGTTGAGATTATCGAGCAATAAAACTATAACTTCATGGATCTGGCTTTGTGCACAAGGGTATAGTAACGTTGAAATAGGAAAGGACTTTCACCAGACTGCTGACACACAGTGGAGGCACACTATTGTCTAAATAATCATTCTGTGCTCAATTTAACCTGTAATCCTTTAAATTTCAAGGAGAGCCTCATTTTTATTTACCTTTAGAATCACCTCAGTATACTAGTTCTCATTGTTAGCGGTGGAGTCCGCCATACTGCATTCAATACTAATAAGAGCTTCACTGTTCACTACCTTCTTTACTCTGCTAATGCTTACTGCTGTTAGTTCCAATTAAAAGCACGGGTATACATGAGGTGTTTTTTATTGTGAGGAACCCACAGGAAAGGTTAGGGTTACTTGTCACCAAGGTTAGCACTGACAGCAGTTCTTAATGAAAAATGAGTCTCCAAGTGACATGGTAATTTCCAGCATTTGCCTACATCAGTTTTAAATTATTCACAGGATAATGGAAGAAGAGGGAGCAGCCACAGTGAGCTGTTAGATGAAGAGCTGCAGATCTGCACATCTTCAAGTCCTCAGCAAGGCGACTGTACTGTGTTCTACTGTGAACCATGGAATCAGATCATGATTGCTCATGGTATGATGCGTAAAGTGATTAGTGGCTTACTTCTTTATTTATTTATTTATTTTTTAAAAAAAAGGTTGTAGTGTTTGGTAAGTCTTCAGGAGAGGGACAGAACGGGCCTAGACCAAAACTACACAATAATATGCACACAGAGGCGTCCACAAAAAAATTCTCAAATAGAGGCCCGAGCCTTTTCTCAGCTGCAGTGAGTCTGGTATTTAAGACTACTGCTGAGCTAACAGAAACTCAACACTTCCTGCACAGATGTTTCACATTAAGAGCCCTTCAGCAACTACATTGTAATTAAAATATACTAATAATGCTGTAACATAAGTGGACAGTGGCACAAATGGAAATGAATAGATACAAAAACAATTATACAAATAAGCAAACAAGCACATTTTGTCTTGTAGCCTCCTGTTGCTAATGCAGGTCATAGTAAATAGAAGAAGTTCACATAGCCGATGATACATTTCTCAAAGGACAGGTAATCAGGAACACACACAGACGTTTATGAGGGGGGTCATATGGCCTGACGACACCACATTATGTTATGGTCAGGCTTACCTAGCTTACAACTAGCTCCACCTCAAAACACTGGGTCTGTTATCAGGATCAAACCTCCTGAGACATTTGATCAAGATCAACACAAGTCATTAACAGCCAAGGAGATTTAAACAGACTTGAGATGATTGTCTGTCTTCACAGCCCTTTAGTCCATACTGTTATTTCACACTGTTCGCATTTTTTGTATCAGGACATGCTGCATATTTATTTTTTATTTGTTTGTTTTCAAAAAAAATGTGCTAAAGTGAAAGTTTTATTACAACATTATATTCTTATGTATCTTTGCACATATGTAAGTGAGTATCTAGAAAAATAATTTAATTATTTTACTGTCTTGTCCTGTGTTTCATGTTGTCTTGTGATTTCCTGTCTTATTGTGAAACTAACTTCCCCTCTCGTTTCAGGTAGCTTGCCCTTCCTCTTGTGATTCCCGCCCTTGTGATTGTGTATTTAAGTCTGTGTCTCCCCTTGTCTTGTGCCAGATTGTCTTGTCTCGTCATGAGTAAGTCTCTCCAGCCATTTTCTATGCCACGTCTCAACCTTGTCTGTGTTAAGTTTTCAGTTGATACTTTGCCTTGCCTTTTTGCTGATTTGTTCCTCGTCAGAGTGATTTTGAGTTCTTGCATTTTTTCACGTTTTGACTCTTTTTGTTTCCTCGTCGTAAGCGACTTTCATTTGATACTTTTAATAAATACTCTTATTTTGAAGAAGCCCCTCTCTGAGTCTTGCATTTCGTTTCAGTGTATTCTCCAGTTGTGTCAGGTATAGTGGAAAGTGGAAATCTCTTAGCGGGTATACATCATGTACAGTATCGGCATATCACATAGACGACACCACTGCTTTTGACTAACATGGAGGACATGCATTTGATGATGACCATGCTGCTGTGTCTAAATAATGGATATACTTGTCTGTGACTGTGTACGTGTTTTTTTTTTGTTTGTTTGTTGTTTTTTTTTACTATAACAAGTGTCTGAACGTGAGAGCTCTGATGTACTCAGCCGGTTTTCTGTTTGCTCTCACCTAGTTGTATACAAAGTGTAAGCCCGGTGTCGCTTTGGACTACTACAGCAAAGTGATGGATGACAAACGCCTGGAGCCCACATTGACTTTTTACTGAGGTACTTCACACTGTCACTCTCACGCCTCACCATGTGACATCAGAGCACTTTATTGTCATTCATGTCAGTCCTTTCCAATCTGCCATATATTGGAAGTGTGTGTGCGTGTGTGTGTGTGTGTGTGTGTGTGTGTGCGCGCACGCGCACCTGAGCCTTAGTACACAATTATTTCTTTCCTCCCACCTGTGTGTGTGTGTGTGTGTGTGTGTGTGTGTGTGTGTGTGTGTGTGTGTGTGTGTCATCACCAAGACTAGATCCAGCCCCACTTGTCAGCTGTTTAACCCCCGAAGCAAACGTGGAAGTCAAAGAGAGCTTGTCAGCGTAAGACTGCTCATTCCTACTGCTGGCTCTCACATATAGAGTTCACAGCAGTCTCCTCAACACTGCGTTGCTGCTGGTGCCACAGAGTGATGCTGAAAATGTTACTGCAGACTATCTAGCACTGTGAAAGAGAGGAAAACACAGACTTGGATGAGTGTGGTGTGGATGTTTAAGTCATTAACATATTCATATTTTTTGTCCTGCGTGGATGCTGTTTGCAGTCATGTTGACATTTAACTGGGATGTATAACTGTTGAACTTGTGCTACGAGCTTACAGAGAGAATGAGTGCTGGCCCTGCATGCTGACACTAGCTAGCCGACTGCAGAAAGTTGTGGTTATCAAAAAAAATGAAGCTTCCAATTTAGTGGAAATTTCTGGGAATGGAGCTGGGATAATGTCTGTCTTATAGGTAATATAGGTTTAACTGCAGGTTGAAGTCTCTACTTTGAGCAAATGTTTACAAAAAAAAAATCATGTTATAACATGATAAGTAGCTATGTCTTTATAACAAGAACCTTAGATATGGAGTTAAAATTAGAAGATAGAGAAGATGAGAAGTTGATCAGCTACATGTGAAATTCTGCTTCCTTGGTTTCTGTGTATGTGTGAACATATGTGTGTGTGTGCGTGCACATTTTATCTGTGAACTTGAGTCATGTGTGGGGTCATGGATGGGCAATGATGGAGCTGCACATGATTGTTAGAAAGTTTTTCTGGGCTCAATCTGTGTGGACTGGTTACAGTGAGACAGACAGGTGGACTGGTTATAGTGGGACAGAGAGGTGGACTGGTTATAGTGGGACAGAGAGGTGGACTGGTTATAGTGGGACAGAGAGGTGGACTGTTTACAGTGGGACAGATATAGTGGGACAGAGAGGTGTTTCTGCTTTAATGATGTTTTATTCTGGTCATTTGTGCTTAACTGAATTGATTCCAAGTGTTTTATCTTCTTTGATGTAATTGATAATCAGAGGTATGTGGAACCTGCAAAGAATGTGTCCAGAGAAATAGAATTTATTGTTGGTTTGGACATCAGGGCTTGGTGGCATGATGTGGGTCCACTAGTGTTGGATTGTTCTTTAGAGTAAAGACACTTTTATTTAAGTATAATATTCAAGTACGCTTTCCAGCTCTTGAATAAATGCCAGGGGGGCCTTAAAATTCACCAGATCTAGCAACAAAGTCAACAAGCTCAGAATACTTGATACCTTGACTGGAGTGGAGCTTAACTGGTTTAATTCTTGAAGCCAACAGCCTGTTGTTGAATATACACTATATTCTATATCATATTATTATTACTATACCGTATTATATTCTATATCTATATCGTATTGTAATATCATGTCAAGTAATAAAATGAATGGCAAGTAGCTCACTTGAATGACAATAGCTAACAGGTGACTTTGGACATTAATATTAATGGCGGTGTTGTGTTTTTAAAAGTCAGCAATTAGCCTCACTTTGATTCTTTTTTCTCCACTTTTCCATCTATAGAGCCCAATCTAAAGTGTGTCCATGAATGATTTCTCTGATGGTGCGGTTTCGTTATTTACTATTTTTTTTCATATTCAAGCAGTGGTTACGCTAAAATGGTTCAGTTAAAGCCTGCCTTGTTAACGAATAGTCTGAGCTTATCCAGCACCCAACAGGGTGTCTAATGTTAATAGTTGTAGGCATGAAGCAAGTTTCACAGGGAGACAGATCCCATAAAGTTGGTCATTGTCACTGGAGACATGAGAAGAAATGACAGAGACAGAACAGTGGAGTGGAGTGGCGACAAAGCAAAATGAGATAAGGGGAGGACAAACAAGGACAAATGACCATCACAATTCCTCAACGCTGCATCAGGCTTCAGGGGGCACACTGTCCTATAGACTGTGCATTTCTCCTTCCTCATACTTCCCTCTATCATCGCCTTCTCTCCCTCTCTCTCTCTCTCCCTGGCTACTGAATAGCAATGCAACACATTAAACAGTCTCGAGAGGGGATACAGCTAACAAGACTCAGCAGTCACTGGCTGCCTACCAATAGAGGCTTATAGCATAAGGCTGGCTCGAAAGAGAAAGGAGAGATTAAAGTGGTATTCAACTAACCCTCCCTGGCCCTCTGTTGATTTAAATGGAAGGAGGTAGAGAGAGAGAGGTAAGAGAATTGCAGACCGAATGAGATAGAATGAGAGGGGGAATGGGAAATAAATAGATAATCAGGCAGAGAGGGGAAGGGCAGAGATGCAGGCTGATATAGATATAGGCACTGCAGAGGTCCAATGTTTTATTATGTGCTTGCCTTAGAGCTGCCAAACACACAAGAAAAGTTGTGTGAAAAGTTAAGATTTTTGTTCTCTTTGCAGTCCAAGGTTACATGGGTGATTTTGTATGATACCGTGTTCTTGGAGTTTTGTGTTGTGCGAAGTCTGTAGGGAAGGTTCGGGCTGAAGACTACAAGTTTGAAAATGGGGAAAAAAATATGCTCATGTGGAGTCAGAGAGACGTGAGATTACCAGGCCTCTGTAGCCCACTCCTCATGGCTCAAGGTCACACTAGATGCTCCTCACACAACACACCTGTCAGTGGTTCAGTTGCATTGTGGGTAATGGAGGGAGCAAGTTTTTGATGCATTGATTCTGCTGCA
Source organism: Centropyge bicolor (assembly GCA_037975185.1). NCBI lineage: Eukaryota > Metazoa > Chordata > Actinopteri > Pomacanthidae > Centropyge > Centropyge bicolor. The sequence continues at coordinate 12,563,247 of JBBMOC010000002.1, forward strand.
TTGATTGATTTAGTCTTTTTCCAATAGTAACTGTTATAGAAATGAAATACTACATGGCTGGATGACTCTTTAACTCACTGGGTACTCAGCCTCTCAAAGTCTGTATTACAGGGACATGGATGGCAGAGAATGTGTCCTTGTATTTGTCACATTGTGCTCATTGTCTTTGGAGATTTTTTTTTACCTAGTCCTTTTATTACTACATAAACTCCTGAATTATTTCTTGACTGTTGTGTATTCTTTCTTCCCCTTAGTTGAACTAGTGGTGAAAAAGTGGAACTGAACTTTTTCAGGGTTGGGATTAACATTTTAATTGTATAGACTGGACTGTAGACTTAAACCTAACACTCAACTAAACCAAACCAAACGTCAGCCTCACATGTTTTAATCAGTTCAACATGGTGTGAAACGCTCTTATTTGCTTTCATGCCAGGAATTAGATGAGAAGGTCAATACCAATCATGTCTTTGTGTTAACAATGGGATTAGGCCTGGGGGGCAATTAACTTATCTTTGCATAAAGACTGGAAGCAGGGGGAACACATTTAAAAATAAGCCTTTCAGCATATGTAAACCTCACTAGTTAACACAGTGTGTTTCGCTTGTTTAATCAGTACACAATCTGAAATGTAGCTAAGATAAGAGACTTCTGGCTCTAATTCCATAGTTACAGTTGATGAAACAAATTGATACCCTCTCTTACAAACATGTGAAATTATTACTTTAACCAGCGACTCAACTACCAAACACACACACACAAATGGAACAATGTCTGCCACTTTCACTTCAGTGAGTCTTCATAATGGAGACTTTGAGAGCCTGGGCTCAAACAGTGCAGGTTAAAAGAGCAGTTTGTGATTGGACTGCTGACATTGAAGGTGTGGTTTACTGAATTACATTTTGATTAGGAGGATGAGAATACACAGGGAATTCTCAAGAAATCAAAAGAAATTTAGATAGAGATAGATTTAGATAATTAACGCATATGGATGCACAGCACATTGCATATGTGCATATATATGACCTAAGAAAGCATGCTGCAGATGTCCTCCATATTAAGCCAAATTAAAGCTAAATATGTATATTTCCTCAAATATGCATATTTTCACAAATATGCTGCCAAGATATACATTTTAAAAAAACAACAACAACACACACACATTACATAAGCCCATATAAGCTTTCGCAGTAGTGTTTGAAAACATCAAGGTTTTTGATGAATTGGAAGCCTCCTGAGGCCATTTTGCAGTAACAGTTGGCATCCTCTAATTAGTTACATTTGGATCCATCTCTGTCACGAAAGACTGTATAAACACAAGTATGGCAAGTATTGTGCAGTGGAGAGGCAGCACGACTGGGGACGTTTCCACTGGGACTGAGATGGGGGCACAGTAGCCTGAGGGTTATAGAGGCAGGCTTATGACTGGAGCTTTGCCAGTGTGAATGCTTAGAACAGCTGGAACAAGCTGAGAAAGAGCTGCCCCCTCCTTAAAACAAACGGGCCCAGCATCAAGTTGCCCTTAAGCAAGGCACTTAACCTCAGAATGTCACAATGTAAATACTCAAAAGCAAGTTCAGTGAAGTGGAAGTATAAGCAGGTTGTTGGAGCAAACACCCTCACCAGTGCCAGCCTGGGTGAGTTATAATTAAAATATATGTAAATGTGTGAATCGACTCAAAACCCATACGGTAATGAGTAAGTATTTAAAATTAAGACTATAATCATAAATTAGCAACACTGAAAACATCACAACAACTACAAAACTGTGACTGAACCACGGGTGGATGTGGAACCGAAATGGAAATTACTCCCACTCACAACATTAAGGGGAAAAAATGAAATAAAACATAAATAGAGGGGTGGGGGGGGATGTTGTTTCACGGGATTCTTTCAGAGAGCTGTGCTGGTGCCATCCTTCTTGTTTCTGCCTGGAGGGATTTAATGCTTCACTTTTCACAGAGCACATAAGATGTGGGGAAGAACAAGTATCTGGGTCTTTAAACTAAAAGGCAAAAGTGGAGAACAGGTACATAAAAAGTTCATGGCCAGGGTTTAAACTGTGCCTCAAGTAAAAGTCGCAAGTTACTTTTTGCCCCTGACGCCTGGGGGGATTTTGGGGTCTACTTTTCACCAAGACAAATGTGGCAGGGGACACTGCAAGATATACTGTACGATCGTGAAGGTTGTTTGCATATGTTTTTTTTATATATCTTTTTATTGCAAAAATGATACCACCTATATGTCTATATATGTGAGTATGTACCTGGAGCCAGTGGCCTGTAAGCTCAGTTTAGTATAAAGACTGGAAACAGGGGAGACAGGAGGCCTGGCTCTCTCTAACTGTAATAAAATCCTCCGACTAGTACCTCCAAAGCTCACTAATGAACACAGAGTTCAAGAAATTAAAAATGAAAAATTGTCCTTTTCAAATGCAATCTTTTGTACGGATTGAACTAACGAGAAGAACACGTTAATTAGAGATCTTTAGAGGTGCTGGTGTGAAAACGACTTGCACCCACACCAGCATTTCTGAGTCATTTCGCCCACTTTGCCCACAGAGAAACACCTGAACACAACAAAAGCTGCTAAAGTTCGTCCTCTTATTATTTTCATGTGTCACAATACAAAATTGCACCACTGCTAACATCTGGAAAGAAGTGAGAAAGGCTGCCCAGCTGACCAAATCATATGGTTGTGACACTGACAAATCGATCCCAGAGACGGTTTGGTCACCTCGAACCTCACTGAACACTTTACGTCATCATTTTGCAAAATTTCAGTTTTCTCCAGATACATTAAAACAGGGATGTCCACAAAAGCTGGTTAAATTAGGAAACACATGTTTTTCTCTCTGAGCCCAGTTGTGTTCCTCTTTTGTGCTAAGCTAAGCTAACTGGCTGCCAGTTCCAACTACATAATGAACGCTCAGATATGAGAGTGGTATTGATCTTCTTATCCAGCTGTCGGCAGGAAAGCAAATAAGCAAACTTCCCACCACAATGTCGAAGTATTTGAATGACTTCGATAGAAATAGTGTTTTTTTTTTAAATGAGCAGTGATGCAGAGTCATTTGTTTTGAATGCTTTCGAATCCACAGTACTCCCTTTGATAACGTTCCTCAGACTCTGACAGAGAACATCTGGCTGTTTACTGGAGGACTGATGTCTCTTTGGTAAAAACTGCATATCTTGTGCATCAAGTCCAATGACACGAAGCTGAAATACAAACATTAAAGTGCTACCTTCCTCCTCTCACTCTTTCTCACTTGCTTTCTCTAATGGACCTGAATAAAATCTCACTTTTTTAAGTTCTATATCCACAAATAACTCCCTCCCTCGTTGCCCACACACTGCATTCCCATCCTCCTTCTCTTTCAGCTTCTCTGTTCCTCTTTGTTTCTTTATGCTTCCCTGTCACTTTCTTTTTGTTTCTGTCTCACTGTCTCTACCCATTATTTTTTTTTTTTATCTTTTCTCCTGCTTTCCTCAGTTTCTCTCCCCTTTTCTCTACTTCTGTGTCTCTTACTTCAAGCCACAACAAACCACAGTCTTGTTTTTTCTGCGTGCTTGGCTACCTGTCTATTACTTAGTAATAAAATGTGTGTATTTGTATGTGTACAATCTTTGTGTGCATGCATTGTGGAGATTTTTTTTCCCACTACAAAAACATCAACATTTGCACAACAATACGCCTACTCGACAAATCTAATTTCTCTGCAAAAAGCACAAGTAAAATCCTGCATTAAACATCTTATGCTCATTAAAACATCACAGCATCTCAGCGAGGTAGATTTACAGTGGAGTCAGACACTAATCTGCTAACAGCCACCAACCCCACATACCAGCACCTCTGCAGTCAGCCCTGTCCATACTAAGCTAACAGATGCTGCGTTCACAGTCCCAACAGTAAACAGTTCTCTCTCACAGTTAGATCAAACCATACTGCATATCTTTTAGTCATGACAGCCCTGTGAATCCCTATGCGCTGTACATCAGCACCATTCTTCTCTATTAAAACCATACACAGTGAGCATCCTGGCTAAAGGGCCACGCCCAGGTCCTCTCCTCAGCACAACCTGATAGCACACCTTGAAAGTCATCTGCAGAGGTTTTTGACTCCAAACACCTCAGCTGCAGCGTACAACTGCTCCAGGTGAGGTTTAGATGCAGCAGCTGGCTCTCTGGTCCAGACTAACTCTGAGCTCTGGTCCAACATGGGACTCACCAGCATCTTCCACCAGTCACCTTCCATCACCCACATTGCATCTACTGTGCATTCACCAGTTTGTGGCTAATGGTGCAACATGATATTAATTTTCTGACAATATGAAATAGAAAGAAAGGAAGAGAGAGAGAGAGATGGGAAATAACTTTCAACAAAGGTCTCCAGATCCATGTGAAGCAGGAACATTGTGGTTCCTGGTTGTGACTTTAACCCTCAGACCACCAGGATGCTTTTGCGCTTGTGTCTTTCAGCTGAACCTGACTGTTTATTCTATATTAGAACTGAACTCGACCCCACACCCAAAGCTATGTTTCCATTGGTACATATTTATTGGTTTCAGAACATCCAGCCAAAGGGCTGCAGCTGAAAATTAGCCAGCTGGCCAACACTGGCACTCTTACAGAAACGTCGATTGTTGATGCGAGCCATCATTATATGATATATTTTATAAGAAAAATGAACAAAATTCAATTACATTTTTGCCTAATTTTATTGATTTAACGCTGGCTGTCGGCAGTGCAGGATCTAGTGGTTTTGCATCTTCACTCATACAAAGAACTAAAAGTCAGTATATCTCAGCTTTTGCTGTATTGATTTTGACAATTTGTGTTAATCTCCCTCCAAGTCCCCCAACTTTAAGGAAGTCTAATGCTAAATTACTGTTAAAGTACCTGTTTAATACATTTTGCACAAAACATTTGTTCTGTTATAAAATTTTTTTTTTGTGACAATTTGTGTGTTTGTGTTAATGCACTCCATTTTATGATTCTGTACAAAGCCATGATGTACTTGACATGTGTAGCTATGACAGGGGAACGTGAGGCTGATATATGAGTGCAAAGCTCATCAGTGGATTTGTGATTTGCATTTAAGTGAAAGACCATTTAACGAGACAGAGCAAGCAGTGAAGGATGTTCAAGAAGATACAGTAAAGGATTTGATGTAGCTATTGTAAGGATAAGATGATATTCTTAGCAATGTTGAATTTGTTCTTGAATTAATGGTATAGGAATGAAACTTACAATGATCTAAGTTTGCATTTTTTTAAATTATCTGACTCAAAAGATATGCAATTAACAGTGTGAATGGAAGGACAGATTGCCTGACACAGTCTTATGGCTGTTTCAGAAGCCTTTATACTCCATTAAAACACACATCTAAAATCTGTTTGCAAAAACGCCTGAAAAAGTCTTCTGTGCTATCAAGTACAACAGAAGCACAAAAGCACAAAGGCTATTGAAGAATAACTGTCTCCTTTTCTTTGCTTCTTGGGAATTAAACAGAAACCTTATAGATATGGAAGAAGACGATAAATAAATGCTCAGTGTTATAAAATATAAATGGCAGCTATACTGGATTCCCCACTATTACAATTTTAATGAGTGAATATATTAAATGAGGAAAGAACTCCAGCATGTAATGAAAGCATATTCTAGCATTGCATAGTTTATGTATGTTCTTGTTCTGGCGTTTCACTCAAACACCGTCTCATACGTCTGAATTAGATTTAAGTCTGTCACACACCTTCCATATATCCTCTCTTAAAATCTGCATATCCCATATGTCACCCAACACCTGCAGTTTCTACTAAGAAAACGAGACATCGAGCACTCACTGCAAACATATCTCAGCATGTCTGTATTATTCTACACTTCTACTTAAATAAACATTGCAAAACCTCTTCTGCAAGCACAAGCAAATTAGTGTCATCCAAAATGACCGAATCTTCTGAGAAACTGCCTTCAAAAAATGTTTTCTTTGACCTCGTCTCCAATAAGTAAAGAGTGTAAACTAACTGTCATAAACAAGACTGAACAAAGAGTTTCACAAAGTTTTACCAAGTTTCCTTCCAGATGTACTGCAAATTTGAGCAGAATTTTCAGAAAATCATTTAAAGAAAATGCTAATTAATGTGCCTTTCCATCCAACACTGTATCATGATGTAGTCACGCCAAGACAAACAGTTGGTGGCACTAATTCTCTAGTCAGGTGGGATTAAATCAGTGCAGAGTCAGAATCAGTGCTCAAGATAGTAATTAAATGAGTCAAACCAGTCAGACCTTAAATGAATTGAATAAATATGGAAGACATGATGGAAACATGACATTTATGATTGTGTAATGATTGTTCAATGCTCTGGACAGATCCTCTGCTGCAGTGTTGTGTTGTTTTGGTGGATGTTCAGGTCACATGCTTCATTTACATTATGATTAAAGTCTGCTTTCATTGCACTTTGTCACACTGTGTCACACCAACTTTTAAAGTGAACAAACTTTTTGGCATTTTTTTTAATACAGAATGAAAATAGGCATTAAAAAACAGGTCAATGAAGAGGCCCTTACAAACCTTATCTTTCCCCTGTGTGTAAGTTTTGGATTTTCTGTCAGGTTGGATGCCATACAGCAGAACCAAGGCTCCATGTAGCTCCATTGCTGTACTGGGTGATAGGTCTTTGTGAGATTTGCTGCAAGACCCTATCCCAAGTAAACATTGGGATATTGATTTGTGGGGACCTAGGTAGTCAGTCAAGTTGCTACTGAACGTTGGCACATTTAATGTGTCTTATCAATCGTTAACCTTCTCTTGTCCATATTTGGCTGCCAGATTTGACTTTTGGCTTGGGAGGTGCAACTTTTGGGCAGATAATAAGTAAAAGCACTTGGGCCATCTTTGGGATAGTGTCAGCCAATAAAATTGATTTCTGTGGGTCTCAAATGAGTCCAGCAACCGCAACTATGTATGCCAGTTTTAGGGCCTCTGTTGGGTCTGAGCACTTGGGGAGGTGATGCTAGGGTGATTTTATCTGTTTTAGCTACTTCACTAACAAAGGCCATGCTAAAGGAGATATGAATTCATAAGAGTTTAATGCATGTTTGTCATGATAACATTGGAATAATGGATGAGGGATGGGGAGGAAAGGGTAGGGGTCGAGGGATGGGGGATAGAGTTAGGGGGTGGAGGGAAGGGGTCGAGGGGAAGAGGGGAAGGGATGACAGAACGAGTATGTAAAGGAGGTTGTCGTCAGATAGATGGAAGGAGCATCGGGAAGACGAGAGGGAACCAGGGGAGTTGAGACTCTGGGTGGGGGAGTCGCCTCTTTGCGTTCTCCATGGAATGCTGCCCCCGCGGTTGCTGTATTCTAAATAAAAGAGAGGAGAAAGACAGAAGAAAGGGGTTGGGGGGGAGAGAAGACAAAGCTGAGTCAAAGGGCAAGGAAACGAACATGGTCTGCTCAAGTACTTGCTGTACAGAATTGGATAAGTTTGAGGTGTGGTCTTTGTTCCTGAATCTAGTTGTAAAACTTCACTTATAGTCTGTATTAGGGACGAGCCAGTATCCGGTACTGATAAAGCATTTTTGACGAATATGATTATGATACGATTAAAATCCGTCAATATCTGTGCTCGTGCGGAAGGAAAATCCTCATTGTGTAACTGACTGTCTTCGCGCTCTCTGATTGGCCAGTCACACACAGCGCCCGCCCCTCCCTACACAGACGCGTCTGTGCCCATCTCTCGCAACATACACACGGTGCATTTGACAAGACAGAGCCGAAAACGGCTCGTGGCGCATCGGTCACTGCCTGCGGTCCTGTCGTGTTTTTTTTTCTCTCTCTACCGTCTGCTTGCTCTTAGTTTGGCTGGTGATAGAAAGTCAGTTAGAAAACTTTGCTCGTACTGAACGCGGTGCTTTTGAGAAGAATACAGTGAACAAGGCTGACATATTATTTCCCTGTTTGCCATCACTGGATGTTTGCATGAATCATGAAGTTCACACAGATCATTAAAAATAAACAGTCTTACAGACCACTTATACACATACACACATATAGCTGAACACACAAACTAGCCTATATTAATTATTGTTATTGACACTTTCTCTCTGCAGTTCATGAAAATAATATTATAAATATTATTGAGATATACTGTATATAGGCTTTGAATACAGTAGATAAGCAACTTCTGATCAATCCATATCAATTTCAGACTTAAAATAATGTACAGTTTTAAGCCCCACCCATTTCTGCGCCAACTTCCGGTTTAGGCCCCGAGTACAGATACAGATACAGATAATATAGATGGTTGAACAGATACAGATACAGATATAGATAGTGGTATACTTGCTCATCCCTAGTCTGTATGCCCCACATCTTTTGATGAGCAACATACCAGTTATTGCCTCCGCTGAGGATATTATGTTTTTGCCGGCGTTGGTTTGTCTGTCTGTTTGTTTGTTTGTTGTTTGTTTGTTGACGGATTTTGATGAAATGTCCTTTCTGGGACAAGGAACAAATGATTCAATTTTGGAGGTGTTCCGAAAAAAAAAACGCCATTAAGGAAATGTCGATTTTCGGGTATAACTATTAAACTGAAAATGATATCAATGTGATTCCAATTGCTAAGGGTATGTTTTTATGGTCCATGAATCCATTAAAATAGATAAATCAAAGGTAGGACTAATATTTTGGGGTGTAAGTCACAACAAGCTGGGGGAACTGTGCTGCTTGGCGGAGGTCTGCGCTCTCCGAGTGCTTTTGTAGTTTGTGATCTTTTGACTGACTTATATGTAGATATGTAAAATTATGGCAATTAACCTCCTGTATGAACATGAATAAATCAAAGGCACATCATGGTGTATTGCCAAACACAAAAAAACCAGCATAAGAAATTACAGGTAACCCATGGAGTCTGTGACCTGCAGTAGCATCACAGAGGTGTGTGGTCCTGCTGTTGCGTTTGTATTGTGAGCAAGGACGCACATGCATGTGCAAGTGGGTGATGAAACTCACAGGCCTGCCAATGGCTTCACACCATTCCACTGATCAAAAGGTGGCGGTAACATGCCAAGATATGCACCAATGTGTCATCAAAGGGAAGGGAAGAAAATGACTGCAAGCTAGTAAACAGATGTAAATAACGTTGGACTTAAAATGAGGGAGGAAATGCATTCAGCACGTTTGTTTTACCTCAAGGATACACACACCGTGTTTCGGTGAGTAACAGCGAATATAAACATAACCTTTGTTTGTTGAACAAGAAAATGCCACGGGGCAGCGTTAATACTCAGTACAGATAAACTTCAGTTTTCTCACAGCACTTTGATTTAGATTGAATGTAATGGCTTTAAAACACAAAGTGAATCTGTGTGTCACGTCCTGTAGAAAGACACACACTTCACTAAATGCACTGAAGCTGGAGTTATTGCTTCTTAGACAATGTTGCAAATGCAAAACATCTAATATTGGAGGAGCAGCTCAGGGCTCTCTCACCATATTTAAGCTGTACTTTCTATTATGCAGTACACCAAAAACAAGACTGCTGATGTAAAAAAAAAACAAAAAAAACTCACCACCTCATGTTGTCCTTGCCTCTGGCAATATGCAAACTCATTCAAACTACCCTAATCATTATTTCCCCCCTCCTCGTTGCCCAAGGTCTTTACTGATGGTGTTACGTGTACCAACACAGAATTAAAACGTACTCTAAATAATAATCCCAAATTTGAATGAAAGTTTCAAGTTTTCAAGTGCTTTTGAAAGAACATTGTACAAACAATTTCATTTGGTCATAGTGAGGCAGAAAATGGTGACAAGGCTTGGACTGAGTTTGAACCCAGGTGCACGACACTGAGACAGGAGCTTCAAAATAATCTGATAATCTTTATTGACAAAAAGGCAGAATTTAAAATTACTCTGACGAAGTGTGGTAAAAAAACAAAGTGCAACAAAAAATCACTCTCACAAGCATACTATCAAACAGGAAAAACAAAGTAATTCACTCAAATCTCAACTCAAAATCACTCAAGCAAAGCTGAGGCAAAACGAGACGTAGAAAAGGCAAAGTAACAACAGAAAGAGCAAACTTGACAACAAGAGCATGGATCATGGACACGACAGACACGAGAAACTGGCACAGGACGGGGGAAGACGCAGACATCATATACACGAGGTAATGGGGAACAGGTGGAGACAATCAGGGCGGGGCAGACAATCACACTGGCAGGAAACACAGGAGGAAGGGCAAGTTACCTGAAACGAGAAGGGAGATGGTTACCAAAATAAAACAGGAAGTGACGAGACAACATGAGACGAGACAAAGTGGAAAAAGTAACGTAACATTTCTCTTTAGTCATGACAAATGGACTAATTCAGTCATAATGTTTTTTTTTTCCAACATTTTGTGAAATTTGTTTATTTTCTCTTTTACTGAAAGTTGGAGAAGAAAATTAACGTCAAATTTATTTGTGTGCATACATCGTTATGTGATGTGTTTAGCTGAGCTTGGTCCACACTGGAAGCAATGGGAAACTGTTCACTACTTGAAAATCAATTTTGGGACAAATTTCTCATCCAGTTAAGATTGACACACACAGGATGGAGTTTTATTACTGTGTTTGCAGTGTCTCTGGATGTGTATCTGCGCTTATTCCGGTCAGTGCAGTATCTATGCATTACACATACATGTATGTGTGTGTGTGTGTGTGTGTGTGTGTGTGGGTGTGAAGGAGTGTTTGCTCTGTACATAAGTGGGTGGGTGTGTATGAGTGTGCATTGTGAGGATGCCATCATCTTTCACAATACGAACCAATTTCATCCAATAACTCAACAGGGAGTGACATGAAGCATTCCATTTCAATCCGCCTTGAACGCCCTCACCTTCACTCTCCCACCCCCACACACACACACTCAGCCACGCACTCCTCAAGGTCAGAACGTAAAGGGAAGCAATGAGCTGTTTCACTGTGCCATCTGTCTGCCTTATGTGTGTACTGTACACACACATCTCTCTTTCTGTTGCTCTCTGCATCTCTTTCACTTTGTCTTTCTCTTGTTTTAGCTTTGATCGCTGTTCTCCTGTTGCTTGTTGAAGAGTTCATTTGCCAGTGAAAAAGCCAGCGGGCCTTTTTTCACAGCAGACCTTTGGACTTGACATAGTAGAAAAAGCACAAGTCAAAATAAATTTAGCCAACGATGGCTCCGTTCCATTCAAGTGTCACAGTGAGCCAGAGTGAACAATACCTGGACTCTGAAACTGAAGCAGCTAAATGGAATTCAGCCACCACTAACTTTAGTATTTCCTACTGTAACATGTCAAATCTCCTTTCTTAAAATCTGTTGAGCATTCAGCACTTTCAGACACAGCGGAACCCCTATGAGCAACTCCACTATAGAAGAAAGGTAAAGGGTTTTTTTTTCTTCTTTTTTCAGAAATTCAGACTTCTGTTCAAACGTGGAGACAAATATTATCTTATTGATTGATTGAAAATTCAAAATTGACTTTCAAGCACATCTGACATTGTATTGGTGGTATACTGTGGCTTCTAAACTTAGGCTTATAAAATACAATCAGCTGTTACTATACTTGGTTGGACAGTGAGGAAGCTGCTCAACCAAGTATAAGATACATTACAATTAGGTTAATTTCAACGAACTGGATCCATAAAATGCTCCTTGCACAATAATGCATCACTCACAGGGGCCATTTTTCCTCATTATGTTACCAAATGATTCTTCAGTACATTGAGAAAGTAATTTGTACTTTTACTTAAGTGACATTTTGTAACACTTTAACGTGTTGTTAGATGAAGCAGGGATGAAGTGATGTTTGTGCCCCGAGTTTGTCCTTGAGACAGTGATTCCCGTCAGGAAACACAGGTACCCCTCTAAAACATCACCAAGCCTCCGGAGACACGCTGTCTTCAAAGCTAAAGTCAGAGAGACAAACATCAGCTCTACAAAAGCTGTACCACAAGCTGTGGACTCAGGTGTGAACTTGTCAATATAGTACGAATGAAGCACCAGAATTGAGGTAAGAAATTGTACTACATAGTGTAAGATTACACTCTGTGGATGGGGATAAAAAGCTATTTGAACTAGTTTAGTCATTCAGACTTAATTTGTTTTTAATGACTGCCCTCGAGACAGGAATTTCTTGTACCCTCTTGGTCATTTCTACTGTGAGTCTATTTATATAACCAACAGAAAGAGAACAAACTGTTCACTTACTACCTGATCTCTGGCGCTGTGACCACACGGAAACGTAACAACTATGAACACTTATATGTTACATACTGCGTGGGCAGTGAAGGCCACACTTTCTCATATGCTGAAAAACATGCCCGAGGTCTGGTCTTTTTTTTTTCTTCTGTTTTCTTTCTTTGTCTGAAAAACCTTCAGCTCGACTGGACGTTATGTTCACACACGCGCTCTCACATACACTCACACACAATTTGAGACAATTTATCGCTTCTCCCAATGCCCACAGCCAATAATTGCACATCGTTAAATGTCGGCACAGTCGCTTGCTGAGTGGGAGATTCCGTGTGTGTGTGTTTGCTTTCCGGTGTGTGTATATACTGAAGGTCTAGCTGTGAAAGCAATGTACATAACTGAAATACAGCGAGTGCTTGTACTCTACTGCTTTGTGAGTGCTTGTGTGCTTGTGTATTATAGATATGCATTGCAGGAATTATATTGTTTGAAGTGCAAACAAAAGTTGTACAGACTCCTCTCTGTCAGATGTTTCCCTTGTTCTTAAAGTCGACAGTTTTCCGCAGCATTACAGATGATGAGGGTGAAAAGACCAAAAGAACAAAATCAGAAAAAACTGTAAGACAAGACAAAGAGAGACAGAGGAAGCAGACAGCAGGAGAATCTATCAAGTGAATATATTTGTGTCCTCCAGCCAAATCGATGCATTCACAGTTGTGTTGAGGCTCAGTAGTCTCCGCTGAGCTGCTGAGTTGGACACTGTTCATGGACGTGGTCCATGGTTTTGCTCCCGGCGGCGAGTGCACAGGGCTTTAATTTGATTTTTCTTTCTTTAATAGAGATTTTTTTTTTTGTTTTCTAGTAACTTTAAAGTTGGTTTACTTGTTGTCTAGAATACAATCTTCTTGGTATGTTGCGTAGAGAATGGTTAGTGTCATACAAACGTGATATACTATGAATTTTATGGTTAGAAATATGAAGTTGTGAATGACGAGTTCTCAGCCAAGATGTGACACAAGTAGATGTCAGAACAGAAATGGCAAGCTGATACCATTTGTTTTCTAAGAGAACAACAACTGTGCCTTCATTCTGCCATAATGAAGAAGGACATTGTTCATGTTGTAGATAACATACAAATTACATCTTGCAGTGCAACATAGAAATACCTTTATGAGTCTTCTTTTTTTTTTTTTTAATTTTTGCAAATGAGTATGAACATAAGCCCCCTCTTACTAACAAAAACTAAATAAATGAATAATATAATAGTGTGTCCTTGAGGTTCACAAACCAATTCTATTATTACAGAAAATAAAAATAATACTTACACAAAACAAGTGATAAATTCAATTAAGGAGATAAGCATCTGTTTTCTCAAAAACATAAATACCCAGCCATGTTAGGAAAACCCATAAGGTCATTTAAGAAGACTTACCGCTGGCTGCCATCTTTTTCGTTTGGATCAGGAAACAGAATCACAACTTGGGACAGCTCGTTCAAGGCTACGGCAGAGGCTGTACTCTCTGAGATGGCTTAGACTTTATGGTGTTGGAGCAGTCGGAGAGTTTAATCAGGTATGGAATTAAAGCATGGTACGGTAATGTGTCGGTACGACTAAAGCCCAAGCTCACTGGTCTTGTGCAGGCCGCTATGAAAGTTATGGGGTTACTGCTTTTATCAGTTGAGTCAGGTGTATTGGTTTTATTGATCATGATGGTTTTCAATGTTGTTTTATTGAAATCTATGAACTTTAAATTTTTATGGCCTAAAGTGGAGCTGAAACATAATTAAGCCTTTGGTCATCAAAATCCCTACAGGATGACATGATGAAGGCTGGTACAAGTGCTTCTGTGGCAACTATAAGACGTGCACTGAATAAAAAATGACTTCATGGTTAGACTCCTCTCTTGACCACAAGGAAAACTGAAAGTCGACTAGAATTACGCCAGGTGGAATTTGGATAATACAACAGAGTTTTGGGAGACAGCTCTATTGACTGATGAAACCAAACTGGAACTGTTTGGCCATATGACCCAGCGGTATGTCTGGCCTGCAAAAGGCCAGGCTGATGACCAGAATACCATCCCCACGGTTAAGCATGAAGGTGGGTCATCGATGATGTGAGGTTGGTAATCTTGATAATGACAAATTATATAATGACAAATAATGACAAATAATCTTGATCGTGTACCTGGCACCATGGATTCCCAGACTTACCAGGCCATTCTAAAGAGGAATGTGATGCCTTCTGTTGACAAATTAAACCTTGGTGATCATTGGACTTTCCAGCAAGACCATGATTCCAAGCACACCTCCAAGTCGAACAGAGCTTGGTTGAGAAGAAGATCCTGGAACGTCCTGGAGTGGCCTTCTCAGCCACCAGATTTCAATCCGATTGAAAATCTTTGCTGGGATTTAAAGAAGGCAGTTTCAGCAAGGAAGCCATCAAACATCACCGAGCTAGAGGCTTTTGCACGTGAAGAATGTGCAAAGATTCCAATCGAGGGGAGTAAGAAACTTGTCAGCACCCAACAACGTTGGTTAGAAGTTCTAAAAGCTAAAAGATGCTCCTCAAAGTACTGACGCTGGGGTTTGAATAATACTGCAGATGTACATGTCATCAAAATGACTCAAATATGAATGAATATATTTTTGTTGCTTAAAGAGGGTTTTTTTTGTCATTTATTGTCATCGTCTTTCATCCATCCATCTTCTATAATGTCTTTTGAGGCGAGAGGGTTGAATACTTCTGATTGCAACTGTGCAACATATGAATGACTGTGAGGATGCTGCTAATTATATCTGGAGATGAAGGCTCTGTGAGGTCAAAGCAAAGTTTCTTCAAGGACAAAGTCTTATAGCTTAAAAATCTTGTGCGTGTACATATGATTCTGGAAATACCTTCAGAACAAATAAGAAATGACCTTCTTGGTTTTTCAAATCACTGAGTATTTATTTTCCAGAGAAACAAATGCTTAACTCTGTGACTGGAATGCAATGCTAATACATTAAAGGCACAAACCTGGGCTAGCTGGCCCCCCGCTGAACGATGTTAGGAAAAAAATACTGTAGTTGCACCTAATTGTCGACTCCTGTTGTGATTCAGTTTCAGTTCAAGTTCAATTTTGGCCCAGATAACACACAAAGGTAGGCTCCTTCCATATCATTTCACTATTATGGAAATAATAATAATAAGCAGAAATGAATATTGTTATTGGACTAATACAATAATCAATGTGTACTTGACAGCACTGCTCCTCATAATCAGTTCAATGTAAGGAAATGAAAAAAAGTCCCCTAAACCTGTTGACCTGCTCATCATGTCATACAACACACAAAAACTCCAAAATAACATTTTACAGATTACATTTAGAAACATATATGTGTGTCACACAGAGAAAAAAAGGACTTCCTGTATATGGCAACAACAGCAAGAGAAATACAGACATAAGAGAGGTGACTGAGAGAGGGCTTCACTGTTTTTATGCTCTTAAGTCTGTTGTATTATATTGTCTATCATAGATACTGGTAAAGCTTAGAGGATATAAACACACACACACGCACACACACTTCCAGCATGCCACAGGCCGTATTCTAACTCACACTACTTTGTGGCTCTATAGAGAATTAATATCCACACAATAAAAAGCTAATTATCTAATAAAACAACAGACCAACACATGATTTATTCCTTCAATAAACTCCTCTAACACGACCATAAACAAACATAAACACAATGTAAATGGATCGCTGTGAGCTAGTTGTGCTGGTGATGGATATTTTTTGTTTGCTGGATACAATAAACTGTGATAAAATTGCCATAAAGTTCTAAAATAAATACACACACTGCTGCTCCTGTTCTATTCTGAGATTACAGTGTGATCTTTTTTTAATATCACGGTGAAGTAAAGCTCACATCCCTAGAAAATAGCAGGTCAATGATGAGTTATCTCTTCAATAAAATTCAAAATGCTGCTCTTGTCACAGCACAAATGAATCTGTTAAAATGGCTCAGCTCATTTAAGATAACGGATTCATGATGCTCATAACTTCATTATGTGCTTTTTTGTGTGTGTATGTGTATTTGCAGACACGTAGGTTATGAAAATGATGTGTTTTAATGAGCGCGAGTCGCTGATTGATGGAGTCCATCTTTCCTTTAGTGGACTGGGAACAGAAGAAGGCTGGAGAAAGACTAGTGAATTATTCTAGCCGAACTGGTATCAGCGCTGTATTATCCGGCCAAAGCCTCCTTAAGTTCTATGATCAGTGAAATTGAACCCTGCTGATGCATCTTTTTTTTTTTTTTTTCAAAAATCTTCTCAGCTTTTATGAAGGCAAACATGAGGTAATGTCACAGTAACTGCTTGGCATCGTTCTCAATACTTTTTTTTCATAGCTACTTTAATTTTATGTATTTGTGTTACGTGTGTTTGCATATGTGAAAATGGTTTTGAATTGTATTATAAACACAAATGAGTTTTTGTGTAGTTTTTTTTATTATTAAATATGGTTTCTGACACATGATGATTTAAAATCCAGTTCACTGGCACACCTTGCTAGAACCTCATTCATCACATAGTTGCAGCAGATTCATCAGCTACACATCCATGATCCGCATCTCCTGTTCCACCTCCAGAATTTGATTGAGGTCTGGTGACTGTGGAGGTAATGCAGCACAGGGAACTCATTGTCATGTTCAAGAATCCAGTTTGAGAATTATAATTTACAATTTCATGTAGCAAAGCAACGCACAGTCACATGCCAGTGGAACATCAGGGGCAATTTGGGGTTCAGTATCTTACCCAAGGACACTTCCACACATAGACTGCAGGGGCCAGGGATCGAACCAGATTGGTGGACGACCACTCTACCTCCTGAGCTACAGCCACGATGATTTGAGCTTTGTGACATGGTGCGTTATCCTGCTGGAAGTAGCCATCAGAAGATGGGTACACTGTGGTCATGAAGGGATGGACATGGTCAGGAACAGTACTCAGGTAGGCTGTGGTGTTTAAACAATGCTCAGTTTGTACTGAGTCGCCCAAAGTGTGACAAGAAAATATCCCCCACACTGTTACACCACCACCAGCAGCCTGAAGGTTGATACAAGGCAGGATGGATCCATGCTTTCATGTTGTTTACCTCAAATTCTGACCCTGCCATCTGAATGTCGCAGCAGAAATCGAGACTCATCTGACCAGGCAACGTTGTTCCAATCTTCTATTGTCTAATTTCGGTGAGCATGAGCCAACTGTAGCCTCAGTTTCCTGTTCTTAGCAGACAGGAGTGGCACCTGGTGTGGTCTTCTGCTGCTGTAGCCCACCTGCTTCGAGGTTCAGCCTGTTCAGTGTTCAGAGATGGTCTTCTGCATACCTTGATTGTAACGAGTGGTTAATTGAGTTGCTGTTGCCTCTCTATCATCTTGAACCAGTCAGGCCATTCTCCTCTGACCTCTGGCATCAACAAGGCGTTTTCGCCCAGAGAACTGCCATTTTCTCTTTTCGGACCAGAAACCATACAGATGGTTGTGTGTGGAACTCCCAGTAGATCAGCATTTTCTGAGATACTCAGACCAGCCCGTCTGACACCAACAACCATACCCTGGTCAAAGTCACTTAAATCACCTTTCTTCCCCATTCTGATGCTCAGTTTGAACTCCAGCAGGTCGTCTTGAACATGTCTGCATACCTGAATGTACTGAGCTGTTGCCATGTGATTGACTGATTAGGTATTTGCATTAATGAGCAGTTGAACAGTTGTACCTAATAAAGTGGCCGGTGGGTGTATGTCTGAGCCTGCTCATTCACTTCAACAGTAGACATCAACATGAATAATTACATCTTATGAAGTTATTTTGGAGCTCAGTGAAGTTCATTTCCAAATTAAAAGGTGTCAGAAATTACTTCTGGAGCAAAACACACGGGAGACAGACTGGGATGTTTCTATTAAGAGGATCAGGGTGTAGATGAAAAGGACACTGATTTTTCAGAAAGCTGGTGTGCTAAACGGCAATGATAAGCTGTAAATGCATGGTTTCATCCAAAACCCTGCAGAGATGTGCTATTTTGTTTCTCTGTGTCTGTAGCATACCGTTTTTCTGGCCTTGATGAGTCGCCATTGTAACACAGGTTATGCTATACAGGTTCTTCTAGGAAGCAACAGTGAGGGAAATTTAAATCAAGTTGCATTGCTATAAGAGCTTCTTTTACATTTTAATATACGCAGGGCTTACATATACTAGTCAGCTCCACCATAATGTTGACAGATTGCACAGCCATGTGTTGTTTACATCTACAGTTATTAAAATGAATTCTGGGGGGTTTCAATGATATCAAACATGTCATGGCAGCTAAGAGCAATATGTAGATAATGAAGAACTGAAGGCATCTCAATCAGGCTCTGCCATGGCAAAACGCTGCCTCAGGTTTGTATATATCTCTCAGTGAAGACATGCCAAGTCTCAAATGAAGCATTAGAATCCACAGATCCAAAAATATGAGCATGACAGCGACACAGATTAGGTTGTTTACTTAACTCGGAATCTATTTGAGGGCAAATTAACTTCATCCTGAGTTGAAACAATTCCAGTGGGGGCCTCCTTGCACCTCAGATGGCAGCATGCTGATTGGTGATGCATCATGCTTTGACAGTGGTAATAGAAACAGCTCATCACCTGAAGATATTGAATGGAGGAAGGCTACAGAAACTCAACACAAATGTATCCCTGCAATATTATAGGATCCCTGTTGTGTCTGCACTGAGTAATAGTTTACAATGACCAAAATTGGATTTTATGTATTTATATTATTAGATGCAGACTCTGTGGTTTGCTATTACCTGGTGCTCAATAAATATTAACTTGTGAATTCTGAAACCTTCCAGGACTGTAAAAATCTTTGAAATGGCAGTTCACAGTTGTGACAAAATCATGCACAGTCACTGTGCATCAGTTCTATTATATGGGGAGGTCACGCTTGAAAGGGGAAATGGTCCATATTTCCATTTTCCAGGAAACAGTCTGACACATATGTTTTGAAACAAACAGATATGAGATTCTAATTAATGAGGTCTAGAGTTGTTTCAGCTGCTTCCAGTCTTTTTGAGTTTACCAACTGCTGGTTGTATCGTACAGGCATATGGTATCAATCTTCTCAGTTAATACATCAAGAGATCAAATGAGCTCATTTCCAAAATGTTAAACTATTCCTGTAATTAGAAAACATTTTCTCTCTGTGTTCAGACCTCACCTGAAGCCCAATTTCTGGAGGCACTTAACATAGAAGTAGTACCTGACTCTGCAGTAGCCCTCAGCTTTAAGCATTTTAGCATCTCATTCAGTCACAGCTGGCGCCTGTGTTCAGCGAACAAGATTTAATAAACCCACTGTAAACCAACTTCCTAACAGCAATCAGCAGAAAAAGTTAGTGACTAACTGATGAATATAGTTGGAGCGGCTGAAGAGGCTGAGTTACAGTTGGTGAAGACTCAATTTAGAGAAAAAAGGGAAGTGAATATTTGTCAGGGGACCAGAAACACAAATGAAAAACAGTTTTATTATGTGATTACTGGAAGTCTAAATACACAATACACATTTGACACATTTGCTTAGTAAGTTGATAATGTAAGGTGCGGTTTGATGCTACCTCTCATATCTTAGTCATAAAGTCAGAAAAAGGTAGCATCTTCAAATAACCCAGTCCAAAACTTAATTCATAACATGAAACAACAAAGGGGCAAATCCTCCTATTTTGTGAAACAGTAGATGATTTGCATTTTTTCATTTTCAATTCGTTACACACTTTTGTTTTAATATGTTTTTGTTGAATGAAATTAAATGAAACTCTGAGTCTCAAATGATGATGATGTCTCAAGTATGATACAAATTGAAACTCATATATGGAAATTGATATTTGAAATTTTCTTTTTTTATTTGTTCAGAAGGACCATTAAAGGCTCCAGATTCAAAGAATTGGAATTTTCTGTCAATCATTTCAAATGATTGTAAGCAGCTTTCCTTTGTGCTTGAAGTAGATATGTTTCCACTATGGTGTCAGAAAGCAAAGATATATGTCAGGACAAGAATGCACATCAGTACAAATGAATGTATTGGACAGTGCGTTGGCAGGGGGACCAGCTCGCCTGGGTCAAACAGTGAGGGGAAAAGGGCAGACTGAGAGAGATCAAATGCATTGAAGGTTTTTGGCGTTAGCTGTCCATCATGTCGGACCAGCGGGGAGGGCTGTTTGCTCACTCCGGACTTTCATTTGTGCAACATTTCAAACACTGCAGACTTTATGTTAAATAGTGCTACCATCAGGGCTGGAGGCATGCCACCGCTGTAGTCTGGTGTTTTTAAAAGTAAACTGATTGGGCCGAGATTTGCTGCCATTCCAGACTGACAGATTGATTGAGCTCTGCAGGGGTCACGGAGGAAAAAACTCATTTGTATGCACACAATTTCTTACTTTGTGCTCTTAAATGAACAGTTCAAGTTATTATAGCAGCAGGAAGTGAAGCTACTAGTTATTATTGGCTACTCTCAGTATGATAATGTCAGCAGCCTACGCATGCTGAATTCATCCCTTCATTGTAATATCACTGGAATTCGCCTGTTAGACATCTCATGAAAATGTGCTAAAATGTTAATGTTTTGACAAAACCCACTTGCTAGCTTTTTTTATTTTTTTTCTGGAGCTTTCAAACAATATCACACAGCTGATATCAGCATATTGAGTTTTATCATGTTTTCGAGATGGATCTGTTGAAGTGCGAGTTTCGTGGGCACACATTTTTAATACGAGAGCATGAATTAGTAATATTCCCCATGACAGCTCCGCAGCTCGGTACAAAAGAGTGAGAAAGGCAAAAAAAATCTCACTGTTTCCGCTCCAACTTTCTTTTGATCAAATAATTTCTTTCTCTTCTCTTTCTTTTTGACAGAAAAACAATTTAGATTTCATGTATTAAATGCGTGCCGCTCTCTTCTAAATGGTCAGCTATGATCCTCTTCTCTCTGTTGCAGCCTCATTTTGTGATTTAGGTTGAAGAAGCGGGCGTGTTTTGCATAAACACCTGGTGAGGCTTTGAACCTCACATCGAGGATTAATGCTGTGTTATGTTGCATTAGTCCCTAAAGAAAGATGAGGTTGATGTCAGCTGGAAACCGGGATGGAGGAATCAGCTACACACACACACACTCACACCCACACACATCTGGTGGCTCTTTGTTATTGTGCACACACACAGCAACACAACAGTCCTCGGGGGAAAGTATGTAAGTAAATTTCCTCCATAAAACAGATGGTTTAGAATCCTGTGAGTGCTTCTGTCTTATTTTACATATCTGTCTTCCCGCCTCTCTCGCTCTCTCACTGTCTTACTCTCTCGATCAATTCCATCTTTTCGTCCTTTCATCACTTTCTCTGTTGTACGACGTCAGTTCCCCTCATTCCCCAAACAGCAGATGATCTGATCTGACATCGTTATTGAAAGATTTTTTTTTTCCTTTAGAGAGAGGGGAAGTAAGTGGAGCTCGGGGATGTTTGTTTTCAAAGGCATCACTTCCACACCTCAGGGAGGAAGAAACAAAAAAGAAGGGAGGGATGAAGATAGAGAGTGAGGGATGGTGGGAAATGGTATAGATCCAAACAGATGAGAGACAAAGAAAGGGAGCAGAGGAAAAAGACAGACATGATGACGGTGCTGAACTAAGTGCTGCGTTCGAGTTTCAGGCCTCTGAGATATTTGTTTTCCAAAGTGCACCTCTGAGCTTTAGGGAAGTACAGGGAGAACAAAGAGGGATGAAGGGAAGAGCAGGAGAGGGAAAAGAGGGGAAGGATAGCCTGACGCGTGCTTTATCAAGCATTCAGAATCCCTCCTAGGAATCACACTGAAAGTTGAACTAAGACTAAAAACATTCCTAAGTATATGATAAATAAATACCTTATACAATAATTATATCTTCCAATGAGCCACTTGCATTACATTGGAAAGGACCACTGACAAGCCACTTACAAAAATAAGATACGATAAGAGATGATAACTTTTTATTGAGGCCCCTCGGGGGACATTTACTCGTCACAGCAGCAGAACAGGCAAACAGTAACTCAAAAATAAATACCAGTAAAATGGCTAAGTTAAAAGATAAGGCAGCAATAACAAAAACAAAAAAAATAAAGTGGCACAGAAAAAGTATTTACACTAAATGAGGTAGGGTATTTACACTATGTTACATGTTTTCCTTGTTACTGACATCCATAAGTATTTGACATAATATATTCATATGAGAATAAAGATGCTATGAATGCTATTGCAGGGAAATTGCTACGGTATTGCACTTGAAAGATGTTACACTATTTGCAGTGTACAGCAGAAAAAATGCAGTCATCATTTAAATGTAGTCGTTAACTACAGTGAGGTGTTATAGAGTCTGATTGCAGTGCGTATGAAAGACCCGTGGTAGCGCTCCTTCTTGCAGGGTGGAAGTCTGAATGTGTTGCTAAAGTAGCTACTTAAAGCTCCCACAGTCTCATGCAGGGGGTGAGAGGGGTTGTCCATGATAGATTTCAGCTTGGCTAACATCCTCCTCTCACCCACCTCCTCAATGGAGTCCAGAGAACAGTCCATGACAGAACACAAAGCTCAAACAACAGATGCATATACTACTTAAAATTGCAATTTATCTCAACTGTGTGATACATCATACTCCAGAATGCTTATAATAATGTTCTGCATTGCATGTACTGATGTTGTCCAGTTCTCCTATTGAAGTACATCTCCTGTTAGCACAGTTTGGTATGTTCAATGTCATCCTCTCTGTGTCAAAAAACAGCGCATGGGTCCAGTAAACAGAAGGCACTGGGGAGAGTGTACTGTAACATAGCATTTAACCTAATTCAACAGTAACTTTGCTGTCGCCTTCTTATGAGTAGTGAGCTTTGTGGCGCCTTCACCATATTTTATGGTGCAATAGAGCTTTTGTCCCTGCAGGCAATTTGGCTTGTCATTGCAGGGAAAACACAGGCGTAATTGATGCCATTAATAACAACTTCCATTTAGGTGAGCCGGAATGGTGCATGCAGGCTCACTATCATGGCAAACAGGGACACTTGATGGAACTGAGTCATCGTTAACGAAACTTGTTTCGCTTGTGCTTTTGCTGTTATGACAAGTCGAAATGTCTCCTGTGAAAAAGGTCTAATGTGAGTTTGAGAGTGCAAATACAGAGTAAAGATTTCAGATGGCGTTGAACATTATATTTGATCTGTGGATGGCTTGCAGAAGGTATGTGATGGGAAACTTAGCAAACCCTTTCCCAGTACACATACATGTAAGTTAGTCTTTAAACCCTGGATTATAATAATTCTAATTTCCACCAACATTCTGAAGAGCTGCTCTGATTAATTATTGAGAGCAAGTATGAACCATCATCAATCACTTGCTGACCTTAATCTTCTCTGAAGCTTTAAAAACTAATATAAATATGTAATAATTTCTTCTAACATCATTTCAGGTGAGGCGAGGTGCCTGTGCACTGTAACACCTTTCAAGGTTTGAGTAATGCATCAGTATTTGATTAATAATCAAACTGTTAGTTGTGACAGACTTAAACTAGAAAAGCACTCGGAGAGCGCAGACCTCAGCCAAGCAACACAGTTCCCCCAGCTTGTTGTGACTTACACCCCAAAATATTAGTCCTACCTTTGATTTATCTATTCCAATGGATTCCTGGACCATAAAAACATACCCTTAGCAATTGGAATCACATTGATAGCATTTTTAGTTTAACAGTTGTACCCAAAAATCCACATTTCCTTAATGGCAGTTTTCTTCTGGATATAGCTCTACTATTGGAGATACATCAAACTATTGGAGATACATCAAATCCATTTGCACTCTACTGTTTTTGCATGTCTGTATCTGCATGTGTTACCTCGCGGTGTCGAAAAATGTAATGACCCCCTATTTTTCTCATGTTCTGGATCGTAGTATCCAGAATATTGGTAGGATCCGGATCATACAGGTACATTTCGTAGAAACTATCATGACCATGTCCTGTATTTTTTATTTTTTATTTTTGCAAGCAATCTGGGTATTTTTTTCATGGTGTTAAATACACATATGTTGAAAATGCCCCTATCTCGCAACGATAAAGAATCCTTTAAAAGAAAAAAACAAATTCCTGGGTCCAGACGGTGATCTGGATCACCTCCAAAATTGAATCATTTGTTCCTTGTCTCCTTGTTGAGTTATGTTGCAAACAAACAGACAAACAAACAAACAGACAATCCAACGCCGGCAAAAACATAACCTCCTTGGCGGAGGTAATAATCAAAAACGCCATATTTGAATGCACTTATTGTCAGCAAGAAATAGCCTTCCTCCCACACACTGTGCCTGTACGTCTCTGTCTGAACGCTGTCTCCTGGAAACTCCTACTACCAAAGGAAACCTCTGAATCAACACTCCCGGCGCATTCAAAAACCAACGCTTGGTCAGGGCCCTTTAGTGTCGGTTTCTGACGCACAAGGTCTCTCACAGCGTCCTAATCAGACGCCTAGGGTAACCCCAACCCTGTTTTGTTAAGAAATATCACATATGTCATTGTAAAATCGCGGCTAACATGAAAACTGACGCGTGTCAGAGCCACCGTTATCCAATGGGATTGATGCTCACAGCACCAGAATACACTGCAGTCCGGTTAACACTGAAGTGAATGGAAGGCAGGAGCAGTCGCTCTGAGCGTCTCTTACTGCCGCGGACGGGTTTACATTGGAGTGAGTTAGAGGCCCGCTGCGTCTGATTAGGACGCTGGGAGAGACCTTGTGTGTGTCATGAAGGGGGGGTGAGGACTCAGGCGCATCACACAAAATGCCCAAAAGAAAGTCTTTAATGAAAATAAATTAAGTCTAAACAAAAACTCACAGCGAGGACGGGTCCAGGGAAGTCAAAGTCCACAAAAAAACTTTAGCGACAGACTAAACGTGACAAGGCAAAGTACATGAACAGGAACATGACGACAGGAACATGAACGTGAACATGAGGAGAAGCGTGGTCATGAAACGTGACGTGAAGAGAGAGACAATCCGGCCAAGACAAAGAGATAACAACTGACTTAAGTAGTGTGCAGTGGTAATTAACTTCAACAGAAAACACAGGTGACTTGATGAGGTGGGTGTGGCTGTTAAGTGACATGATTCAGAGACTGGGTGAGAGACAAGACACGGATAAGGAATATGGCAAACAGAACAGAAACCAGAACACAGAACTGGAACAGACAGAACTAAACAATACATGTGACAAGGCAGGACAACGACATGACGGAGTGTTAACAACAAAACTAAGGAAGAACAAAAACGAAGTCTAAACCCAAACCTAGGTGCAAAACTGTGACAGTGTGTCAGAAACCGACACTAAAGGATCCAGACCAAGCACTGAGAGTGAGACTGTGTTGTCTGAATCTCTCCCAAATATCGACTGAAGTGCGAGTCATTTCCAAAGTTAAGACAGATATCAAAGTAAATCTTCACACTGCGAGGATTTGGCCAGGACAGAGTTCCTACTCTGAGAACCTTGATAAAAGTCTGTCAAACATGGTCTCTCTGAAGTCTCATACTTGCTGTCTTTCAGTATGTAGCTGCCAGTAAATGCTGGTAACGACCTAAACGAAACCCAACGAGAACTAAAACAATTCCTGCAAAACATAAAATCTTTTATAGTTGATTTGCTTCTTTAGCAGTTCACTAAACCTTTTTATTTACTTCCACTGAACAGATGGGAATGTTCCTAATTTGCAGTTTATTCTGTGACATTTAAATGTTTCTAATTTACTTGAGAGTTGAATGGAAATTAACTTCAAGAAATAGGAAAACACAAAATCAATAAATGAGGAGGAAATGGAAGATTAGAGAGTGAATGAGGGTGAAGCACACACACACACACACACACACACACACACCTGCCCACACACACACACAGGTGATGTGGCATTTTTACATGCTCATGTTCTCTGAAATGAGGATTTATAAGAGTGCAATATCCTCCTCTTTGCCCTGCCTTGTATTTCATCTCGCTTCACTGAGCTGAATTTATAACTCCAGTACAAACCTGCAATAAAATATATATTACACACTGTCTAACGAAGGAGGGGAGAGAGTTGTAGCCTGTATCTATCAGCTTCAGTGAGGCTGATTTACAGCTCGAATACAGCTGTAACGCAATAAAATCTAGCATCTGTCTGTGGAAGGTGTCTCTTTGATGGGTTAACTGATGCCGTCGCACACTCCATCCCTGGAGAGAGACAGAGGGGTAAAACTTCCAAAACAACCCAGGGCTTTTGAAGTAATGGTCTGGGACCTTTGGGGGGGTCCTTATCAGAATAGTTTATTTTCGCATTTGCTTTGTTCAATAGAAATCAGCACATTGAGAAGATGAGTTAGGATGACTTCTCTAATTAAATCTCATACAGCACTGTTTTCTCTCCACCTGTAAAACTGTGGACAGCAACAAGTGTTTTCATAACATTATGTGGTAAAGAGGTTTATTGAATTAAACCAATGGCAATTGTGATCTACTAGAAATATGCATTGGTTATTTCCTTACTACAGTTCTGTACTGATTTGCTAATAATGCACTCTCAGCCATTGGAATCCTTCGATAGAATTTAGGTTTTTAACTTGAATTAGTCATGAATCCAAACATTCTAAATATACACTGTTCACTGGATATATTGTGAACAATGGTTTGCATATTACCACTCGAAACGGACATAGTATTGAGAGGGTATAAATAAGAGTATAAATATCTTGCTATCCATCGTTCTTGCCTGTTCTGGATAATGGTGACATGGTGATGTAATTATTCTCTTTTAACAATTAGAAATGAGGGCATCCCCTCACTGAGTTATTTGAGATTTAAATAAAGTTTGAACGAAAGGATGAATTTGCAATTGCGGAGAGACCAAGAGACCTAAATCAAGATCCAGTTGTCAATAGCATGTCTGTTGTCACTTCAACATGTGGACATGACTGCTTTGGTCAAGACTGAAATATCTCAGCAACTATTGGATGGATGATTCAGATGTATATAGGTATCGTTTGACTTCTTTCCTTTCTAAGTGAATATTGTTTTAACCATGGATTTTAGCAAAAGGAGGGAGGAGGACCAGTGATTTAGCTGTCAGACATCTCCTCGATGAAAACACTGAGCAATGCTGGTCTGCTGGGGGCATTGGGTTATTCTTGAGTCAACCAAACAGACATCACCGCTGTCAGCACATCTGGAATTATACTTCCTTCCTTCACAATAAGACAGCAACTGCAAATTATACAGTACATTTCTATTCGGAGTATAACTCCAGCTGCTGGATGATTTGTTAACATCGCTTCTCATTTCACTTGCATCACTTGCAAACATGGTCCTCAAAACTGGTGCAAATCCTTTTGTGGCAGTTTTCATGTTGGACCCACAACATCAGCCCCTCCAGCTTTCAGGAGGGTCATATGTGCACTCAGTTGGGATCCCTGAGGCCAAACCCTGCTTGACAAAGCAGCAGCTCTAAAATATGTTTCTCATAATTATTACAACTTGATACTTAAATTTATACTTTGATATTTGAATTTATCGAAATGTGAAATAGATATGCTTTAAATCCCAGCAGGAGATGGCCAAGGTGATGATGCCCCTGATGGGCAGGCTCTTTGAGATGGTGCCACTGAGGAAACAGGGCTGCGACTGTGGAAGAGTACAAAACAAGGAACGTTCATCCCCAGAGGTGAGAAGTAGCCTCTGGTCATGGAGTGAGCCAGAGGCCACCCTTTCACTGACTTGGTCACTGAGGCTGGACTTGAGGAGCCCGACCTGCTGGGCTGCCTGCCGCATAGTAAGTCTGCCTGCTTCCATCTCCTGTGTGGCCTGTCTCACGGCCTCCGGGCTCCACTTCTTCATCTTCTTCACACCCTCTGTCTCTCTCACTCACACACACAGATACAATCACATACACACTTGCATAAAGTCTTAATTTACTGTATATGTACTCTTATGTTCAGGAGAATATTAAAAAAAAACAGCTGCAATTGGTCAATGATTGTTTGTTAGTCTTTCCCACGGTCACAACTTTTATTTTGGACATCGAACTTTTCTGCCTTCCTCCAACTTCACTACAGAGCATGTCACACAGAGACAGAGAGTGCAGGATTTAAACAGCATAATGAAAATAAATCTTAACTATAACATAGCATTTAACCTAATTCAACAGTAACTTTGCTGTCGCCTTCTTATGAGTAGTGAGGTTTGTGGCGCCTTCACCATATTTTATGGTGCAATAGAGCTTTTGTCCCTGCAGGCAATTTGGCTTGTCATTGCAGGGAAAACACAGGCGTAATTGATGCCATTAATAACAACTTCCATTTAGGTGAGCCGGAATGGTGCATGCAGGCTCACTATCATGGCAAACAGGGACACTTGATGGAACTGAGTCATCGTTAACGAAACTTGTTTCGCTTGTGCTTTTGCTGTTATGACAAGTCGAAATGTCTCCTGTGAAAAAGGTCTAATGTGAGTTGGAGAGTGCAAATACAGAGTAAAGATTTCAGATGGCGTTGGGCATTTTATTTGATTTGTGGATGGCTTGAAGAAGGTATGTGATGGGACGCTTAGCAAACCCTTTCAGGTAGAATGGGACAGATTTGTTGCTGTCAATAAATGTAGTCAACTCACTGTCGCAGAGTGAGTCTGCCTGCTTCCATCCCCTGTGTGCCCTGTCCCATGCACAGCCTCCAGACTCTACTCCTTCATCTTCATTTTTTTTGACACACTCTCTCTCTCTCACTCACACAGATACAATCACACACACACTTTACACATGCGTCAACACATGTCAGCATATAGTCTTAATTTACTATATATGTACTCTCATGTTTAGGAGAACGTATAAAAACAGCTGCATCTTGTCCATGATTGTTTATTAGTCTTTCCCATAGTGACTTTTTTTTTTTAAAACATCCAACTGTTCTTCCAACTTGACTAGTATAGAGTATGCCACACATGACCCTATATTTCCATTGGCATTGTTTTTTTCTGCTTTCTCTCATCAAAGTCAGTTTCGTATGTATCAGACATATAAATGTTTATGTGCACATACCAACCATGAACTGTCTCCAACTCAAGAAACAATTGTTCTATTTTTCATTTATCGATATATTTTTATTGTTTTATAAATGTCAGCTTGATTTTTTTTTTCTTTTTTTTAGAACCTCAACATTCTGGTTTCAAAGTGTTCAGCTGTTCAGTCTTTTTACCCACAGAGCTGAAATGACCACAAATATATCCTCTGGAAACAGTGGTGACAAAAGCAGACCTGTGTCATATCCACGTATCCTGTACGAGGGCAGTATTAGTGAAAGTAATCACCCATCTTGGATAGCATCTGCCCCTGCCTTAACACAATAACCTGAAAGAAATGATGTGAGCATTTGTACTCCTTTCACAAGTGGCCCTTACATTTCTATCAATGCCTTGACAGAAAACACGTTCAGACTGTCAGCAACGGAGAGGACATCAGAGGAGACGCAGTCATTTCAAGACAAGGGGATGAGATTGTGTATTCTTCTCAGGGATGGCTTCTCTCTTTTGTCTGACGATGGCGTCAACAACGACGTGATTCGAACCCGAATGAAATGAGTTCAACACAATGACAAGGCCACCCGCTGTCTGAATTGGGGTTATGAGGCTTGTACAGACAATCCAGATCTGAGGGGATTTTAGATGAATGAATCATTGGTGGCTTCATGTTAAACATCTCAAGGACCAGCTGCCAACCGCAGCAAAACAGGCAACATGAAATGTGGACTGTGTTTCCAAAACTTCACTTTTCTTTCTTAAAGGAATAATATGTAAGAATTTTAGTTCTAAAAATATCAGAAAATAACAAAATCTAAATTCAGAGAAAATATTTAACACCTCCACTACATTGGCACGTACTCGTATCCTGTCATGATATAAATATACGATGCCTGACTCATTTACATGCAGATCAAGTCGTCTCATTCCCCTCTGCTACCTTTAACCCATCTCTCACTGCCTGCCTTTTCACTTCACTTCTATCATTCATTTAACCCCTCCTTTCATTCACTTATCTCCTGCACTCACACCCCTCTCTCTGTCTCCCTTTTTTTCTTTCCATCTCTTCATTTTTACCCATCGAAGCTGCGCATTTATCTCCATTTGAGGTGACAGAAAGTTCAACCCCCCGAAACATAATCTCTCCTCTGTTCATCCCTCTCTTTCCCTCTATCTGCGTTCTCTCGGTCCCTCAGCATTTTCACCTCTCTACTCCTCACTGATATCACTTAGTCCCCTTTGCTCCTCTCTCTCTCTTCTATCTCTCTCATTGCCTCTCACCCCATCTACCTCACCATACCTTGTGTATCTAGTATCTAGTAGTAGTAGTAGTAGTAGTGCTAGTGCCACACATTTTAACCTGCATCCATCTATGCACTACAGTCAAATAAGAAAACATATTTCAAGCTAAAATAGCTTATTCATAACCTGGTGTATAGTGTGTTGTCAATGCTGCTGTTTATCTAGCAAGCATCTGGGATGAAAAGAAAAAAATACTATGATAACTTTTAAGGTGGATTTTACAACTGAGGAAAGAGTATAAACTGCCATGACCCTAAGCTCCAACCCTGAATATGACAGAGGGAAAATTTCATCCTCTAGTTATCTCCAAGAGCTAATATGTGTGGGTCAAACTGATGTCGGCTGTCAACCTGAATGGGTCAACAATGTGGCCCCTGCGTCATGCCCACCCTTTCAAAGAGGATTGAATGTGAGTTGGATTGGATGCTGTGTGCCTTTGGAAACATTATACGTCATGCAGCTGGCTTTAAAAAAAGAGACATATCTGATACCCACATCTGATCCAAGATGAATATTTTCTTCTTTGTTGAAGGAGCTCGGTAGAAGTTGTCAATATTGCCCACACTTTTCATTGCATTATTACTTAAAATTACACTGTTCTGTGTGAAAAAGAAAGCCCACATTGCAATCAGTACTTTATTTGGAAAATCTGTTAGACAGGGCTGGATGACAGTCAGCAATGCCATGGATGGACCTTGCTAACTTGCTTGTAACTTCTACAAATCTGCTTAAGCTCACAGGAAGAGGCAGAGCCCAGTGACCATTCAACTTGCTGAGCACGTAATTTTTTTTATTTTTTTCTGACTGCACAGATTTCATTTACATCAGACCACCTTTAGGTGTGGTCTGACCAATCTGATCACATTGCGATTACTGTGTGTGTTTCATGCGTTTGCATCAGCAATAATATAAACATCTGTTGGTGCAATGCAGTCAAATCACTTTGTCAGTCAACAGGTTGTCTTTTCCACTAAAATGCACAAATTATACAACCTTGAGCTCTTAATTTAATTTCCATTCCATTCCATTCATTCTTCGTGGGCAGATCAGCAATCCAGCTTCTGTGTGAGGATGGAATGTGTGGGGGAGAGCCTGCAGAGGGCAACCAAGGAACTGGCTGAGGAGGCAGAGAAGGCAAGATACTAGTTGTTTCTACGGAGGAGTGACAGGCTTTGGGGCTGAACACCCCAATGAGGTCAGCTGCAGGGAATGACAGGGAGATGTCCCCCATGCAGCCACTGCCCCCCACTGTGAGATGTACTGGATAGGGGGCGAAACATCTATGCACGGTGGCTCCAGCTGACCACCCTGCAGCTGGCTTCAAGGTGCACTGGAGGAGGTGCAGCAGGCAGAGATGCTAAGCAGGAAGAACGCCATCTGTATCACATATCAATTTCCTAATGTATGGCTTACAACAGATTATGCATTTACGCCCTCTCCTCCTGTTTTGAACAGGTCAGCACACAAGCTTTATGGACTCCATTTTGTTAAAATATTAAAGGCTTAATACATATTTGGAAAGAGGGTTGGCCCACACCCTTTTGTTGAAATAAGATCAACGTGATTCATCATTTTATCCCTAATTTCTCTGTGTGGCTTGGTGTTTTTCTTGTCTTATTTTCAAACAACATATCGCATTCTGTTCATGTTCAGTCATTCAAAAAACCTTTGCCTTTCTGTAGTAACATGTGAATGTCTTTTTGTTCATTTAGTCAATTCGTCAGCTGCTACAATTTCAAATTGTTGATGGTGCATAGTGTATATATTAAAGCTGCTTAACTTTCTACATGTTCATGTTCCTGTGACAACACGTTGCCAGAGTGCACCGATGAGGAGACATGGGATGAATTCTGTAAGGCTTCAGGGTAAAGGTGTGTTTATTTGTGTGCGAGTGCCCATTAAAGATTCATGGCTTCTGGGTATGTCATTTGCAGCTAACATGAACCATGCGCTCCTGGCAAATGGAAGAGTGTTACAGATTCTGACTTTTGGTTAGGAATACATTGGTGGCTATTAATATACAAGACAAACACTGTTTTCGAGCATTGGCATTATAAATGAAATAAACATATTGTATGACTGTAATAAATAGTGCAACCCCCTACAGTATCCAGGTTTGTCCTTCAAAATGCATTATGTTTATTGAACAGGATCATTTACAGCCAAACTCACTTAAACATGCTGAGATGCTTCAGGCTAAAGGCACCTATGTTAGTAAAAATGTCTATGTGCAATAGAACGGATAACTGTGTGTGTATGTACGTGTGTACGTGCGTGCGTGAGGACCTGACAGTCTGTTGGATGTGAGCATCCAGGCAGGATATTGGATATGATGATGCTATATTGGTTCCTAATCCTCAGGGGAATTTAATGCATCTGGTGGTGAGTTCACATCCGTCCGTCCTCAGAGAACTGTCATCTGAACTGGTTACAAGATTAAACAAAATGTACTGTAGGAAATACTGCAGCGAAAGGAAAATTCGTGCAAGAGTTTGAAGCAAAACTAGAGAAAACTGTTTCATCTCAATATTACAAAGAGAATCTTTTATTTTTTACCTTTAAATTACATTAATTTATTCATGATTTTTTTTCTTGGTGTATTAAGGGGAAAATTAATAGATGAATTACATTAATGCATCCTATTACTAATATATTATGGCAATTTTAATGAATTATAGGCCTGATTTATGGGGGGGTTAAGGTGTAAAAATGAACAAACTCCAAGAAAAGCACCCCTTAATTTATATCTCAAAACTCATTCATTTTTTGGTCAGTTTTAAGAGTTATCTATACTTGACAGTTGAAACCATTCATATAATTTATTAAAATGTTCAATATTCAATAATTATCTCCT
Organism: Centropyge bicolor; assembly: GCA_037975185.1. Lineage (NCBI taxonomy): Eukaryota > Metazoa > Chordata > Actinopteri > Pomacanthidae > Centropyge > Centropyge bicolor. The sequence continues at coordinate 12,596,735 of JBBMOC010000002.1, forward strand.
TAAAAAACACATTAAAAATATATCAATTTCATCACCATTAATGAGGGTATTAATGGGATTTCAAGGTAAGGTATTGTGTATCATAGTGGAAGTGGAAGTGGAAAATCCATCAACCATATATTCATCTAAGTCAAGTATCTAATCACACACACACACACACACACACACACACACACACACACACACACACACACACTATTTAGCAATTGCAAATAATTGAGAAAGAAAAATGTGACATTAGCTGACCACAGAGGAACTGACCAACGAGAGAGCAAAGGCACCATGTACAATTAGTGAATTAAAAAAAAAAAAATCTGTTGTCCAATGACATGAGCTGATGCTGGTATGCAGTAAGCAACACAACAGTGATTCTGCCATCAGGATTTAAAGGATTACTCTTTATTTCAGTCGTTGTTTCATAATAGTTTTCTATCACCCAGTGTAATTATATTAAATCAAGGTATAATAAAGCCGACCTTGCATTTATCAAGGAAATTGATTCAACAAAACCCTTAAGATGAGCTGTTTTTTTAATAATACTTTCTTTCTCTGTTTCACTTGTTTGAAAGAAAACATCATTTTCAGAGTTGTTTTTTTAATGGCACGAAAGCTTGTGTTTTGAATAAACACAACAATTTCTCAGTGCATCCCAGACTTCATTATCCAAACCTCATAACAGACCCCCTCGACTGTATGGATATAATAAGGGAATTTAATACAGTAAATGTGTTGTTTGGCTACAGAGGAATGAGCCACTTTAAAGGGAAGTGAGAATCCGTTTTACAAAATTACCTCTGGCTCATGGATGAAAATGAGGCTGTGGTGACCCATGTCCTTGCTGTGTGTGTTTGAAGATGACACAAAGTAGTTTTCTATATGTAGGCCCATTTTATATGCGGATCATTTCAACTGATTAAAGTCCGCTGCCTTTCAGGTTCTCAGTCATTATTTGAACCTTTATGTGGCTTGGCTCAGATAAAAGAGGTTGTATTTTTGCTTTGAATGGCGATGTGAAGCCACATGCAAAACTGTATGTAATGCAAAACTATTATCCTTTTCATGATGGGGATGATAATGTCTTTCCATGCATAGCAAAATGTTTCCTTTGCTGTGATTGCTTATGGTGTTTTATAGTATATGTGTGTCCCTTGAAGTTTTTAAGTTTGTGTTCCAGCCTCACTGCGGCAAAACATGATCGCAGGTCAAATTGACATCATATTTACATGAACTTTCTTAAGATAAACTGCCATCATTTTAAAAGCATATGAATAGAAAATGTAGGGCTATAAGGACAATTATATAAAACTGTGAACGAATACATTTAATGCACTGAAGGATATATGTACTGTACCATATCTTGCTTATTCAATAATGTCAAAGGCCTCTCAAGTCAAAGGTTGCATATTTGCATATTTCTGTCAAATAGTGGTATATATTCTGTATATATTACAATGGTAAGTTGAAGCAAGATAAATCCAGAAAGTGACAGACTGTCAGCTTTTATGTGGAGGTTTTCAGTAGCCTTCACAATATATATATAAATAACACGTTGCCCACTCTTACTTTATGTGTTGATTGATTGTCACTTCTTTTGACTGAAGACTTTTCATTTTCTACTGTATGTCAAACTGATTGACAAAGCTTTTCTCGAAAGGACTGACAATACATGACAGTTGCAATTACAACCCATTAAGACGTATTCCTGTCCAGCTGCAGAACGTTCCCAACAGTAACTTGTATTTTAGGTTACATGAGATCTTAATCACTGGAGCTCTGTGTGGACTGTCTGTCAACAGCTTCCGTCACCTTGCCCTTCCATCAGTTTCTGTTGTAACATGCTATCTTCTACACAGTCGGATGGAATAACATTCATGATCCCCATATGATAAATCTCAGCAACTCAGTGATTCCTTGACCTTCACAGTCCTATCATTCATTCATTCTCCAGTAATTTCCCCACCTGCCTCTGCCTCACCTCACCTGCCAGCCGCTCCCACCTCATCAGCTCACAGCTACAACCAATCACAATCAAGACAGTATCCATTCAGTCATTGCCAGATTGTTCTTCGCCAGTATGGAAGACTTACCAGCAAACCACTCTGGATTGATTCCCTGTTGCTGACCCTGCCTGCTTCTTACTGACCTGCTTTGCCATACAGTGGCTTGCAAAAGTATTCACCCCCCTAGGCTTTTTTCTTATTTTGTTACATTACACCTGTAAATTAAATGTTTTTTATAAAAATAAATAAATAAAAAATAAATTAAAAAATAATATATAAAAAAAGAATTTAAAAAAATAAATAACTGAAATTTGGCATGTGCATATCTATTCACCCCCTTTGCTTTGAAGCTTCAAAAAGGCAAAAGCAATTACCTTCAGAAGTCACATGTTTAGTGAAATGAAGGCCACCTGTGTGCAANAAAGCAATTACCTTCAGAAGTCACATGTTTAGTGAAATGAAGGCCACCTGTGTGCAATCTAAGAGTCACATGATCTGTCAGTATAAATACACCTTTTCTGAAAGGCCACAGAGGCTGCAACACCACCAAGCAAGATACAGCACACCATGAAGACCAAGGAGCTCTCCAAACAAGTCAGGGACAAATTTATTGAGAAGTACAAGGCAGGGTTAGGTTATAAAAAAATATCTAAATCTTTGATGATCCCTCGCAGTACCATCAAATTCATCATTATCAAATGGAAAGAACATGGTACCACAATGAACTAATAGTGGTGACTTCCAAAAAAAGACGTGCCCAAGATCCCTCTGATTGGCTAGTTTTCCTCAGTTAAATGACGGATTATAAAAAATGGCAGGGTCAGAGCCAATGAGAAGCAGGCTGGAGGTGGGCCTTCGTATAGTGCTGCGCAGTTGACTGGACTTGGCCACAGTCAATACATCTCCAGTAAAGAGCTCAGCCAGATAAGTTGTGGTATTTCACTTTATAATACTCAGAATAAATAAACCCCTTTGAAAAGAACACAGAATAGCATTTACTTTTACATCATGGCCAATAATTTGACCACATTATTTCTTAACAGCTGATTATTTGTGAAGAACAGGGACATCATATCAAAGGCATCTCACTTGAGAAGTTTGTAAGAAGTCTATATTTCTTTAGGTGGCGTAACAGCGTAACTCATAAATATTAAAGTCAAAACAAAACAAGGAAAATGTGTGGATGAAACAATAATGGCATGGTGCATTCAATATACATCAAAGATAAATTTATTAAATATATTTCATTTACAGTTTAATGTATAAATATACTACATATGTGAATGCAGCACAGACTAGGGATGAGTGAGTACACCATTATCTGTATCTGTATCTGTTTAGCCATCTACATTATCTGTATCTGTATCTGTATCCGTATTCGGAGGAAGCATGTACATTTGCCAGCCACAGTGCATCACTGAGCTCCACTGCAAATCCTTTGGTAGTAATTGCTTAACCTTTCAAGTTTGTGTCAATTAAATATGTGGCAAGCTCTGTTCAAACTAAAAAAAGCAGTTATCAATTCCAATTGAGAGGCATCATGGATAAAAATGTTTGTTCGTGGGAGGCACCTCACTACACATCAGCACAAACCAAACACTCAAAAATTATAATGTTTACCTTCTCTAAGATGGATGTCTAAGATAAAGATAGACACTGTGCATCCATCAGTGTAATGAAGACAAAGAACGTCGGGCGGTGAGATGAAAATCCATTGTAACTAAAATAGTCACTAGTTTGACAGCTGGTGTTCAAAATGTGGGCCCTCAACCATTGCATCATCTGTGAGTGCAAGAGACACCAGGAGAAATCTACAGGTGACTGAGCACTTAATACATGCTACTTCCTACCAGCCACTCGGAGTTAATGTGCTCACACACACACACACACACACACACACACACACACACACAGCACATGCAAGCTGAACTGATTCAAGGATCACACACTGGCATCCCGAAGGCGTAAAGTTGTCATATAAATAAGCAGTCGATGTATTATGTTACATCCAATTAAGCAGCTCATAAACAGCTGCTGTAAAAGAAGAAAAGACTCCACACGTGGTTAATATGTGGTATTATAGTGGGTCTTAACCCTACTGACACTGTATAGGTCTTTAACACACGTGTACTCAAGGCTTCACACACACACACACACACACCTACACACACACACACACACACACACACACACACACACACCCTGAGGTCCTGAAGTGCACTGCAAACTGATACTACTCATATGGTCTCTCTCTCATATTCCCTCAGTCACCCTGTGTGTGTGTGCGTGTGTGTGTGAGCACATTAACTCCGAGTGGCTGGTAGGAATTAGTGCGCACGTGCGTGTGGGTGGGTGCCAGTTTCTTGCTCTGTGATCTTCGTAGCATGTTTATTGAAGCCACTGACCGTGGGGATCATATAACACATGTGACACATACAGTAAACACACTCCCACACACACACACACACACACACCTGTCCACTCACAGCCGTGCTGTAACCAGAGCACAGTCACCTTTGCTTTGGAGGAGGAACTCTACAAAGCCATTGTCTGGTGTAAAATCATACTCTTGTCACACTTGAATAGGTACACTGACAGTTTGGGAAATATAGGCTCGGATCTTATTTTGAAATTTGTGGCGCAAACCTTATTATAGTTACTATTGCCTGCACTGTGCTATATGTCACAAAGAAAAGTTGGACTGATGTGCATTTTATAAAGGAACGTTTCGGCTGAAGCTGCAGGTAGTTCATGTCACTATAAATGCCTGTAAAACAGCTTTTTGGCCACCATGGCAAAACACCCACATCTTTTGGTTTCTATGTTAGAACCCACAATGGCAGTGGCATTATGGGTGTGATTGCACTTCAGTGTGTCAGTATTATATACAGCTCTGTTTTTGACCATTGGCATGCATCACCTCTTCAGAATAGCAGCAATTTTATCACATTCACTCCACAGATTGAGAAAAGGCCGATTTGCTTATTTGCCTTCTTTCCAAGAAATCGATATCAATGTCATGTCTGGGTGTGGAGTGTGGAGCTGGAGTTAGGGCATCATTGCCAACATACTGACTTTCCCGCTGGCAACTTTTAAGACTCCTTAAATGACTTTCCTTCGAGAAACGTCTGTGACAACAGTGCTCACGTGACACTGACTGTCTATACCAGTGTCATTTTGTTCGTATATTTCAAACAGTGACTCAAGTCAAAGCGTTGAGCAGCAAAGGTGTAGCCAAATTCCTGTACAGTGTATAGTTTTTTTGATGTGTGTAACATGCATATCACTGAGACTTAAGCCATTCATGATTCTGCACTGAACCTGATGGAGAAGTAGGCAAAATATGAAGCTTTTCAGTCTGGTTGAGAGTGATGCTGTAACCCTTTGATAATCTATTCAATAGGAAAATATTAGCACATAACCATGTAAATGCTTAATGCGATCATTACTCTATGGATGAAATAAATTAACTTTCTGTGAATGTGGGGCTAAAAATAGGTGATGTGAATGGTTTTCTGGGATGGACAGAAACGTGGCAAATATATAACATAACAACTCAGTGTGAGGTCTTGTACAAATCACCCAGATTTATACTTAATTTCAGTATAAATCCCATATAAGAATTATCACATACAACAATATCAGCTTTTTATAATTGGCCTGCCTGTTGTTGCCAGGACCACTTTTCATTTTTGATGTCATTTTTTGTCATTTGTTACTTTGAAGCTAGTAAAGCAAATACAAAATTTGAAATTTTGTTTAAATAACTATGTTTTTGTCAAAAAGAATTTACATAACATATGCTGCAATTATGAGAATTTCATGCTGAATCACAAGCCGTTATGTTTTACAAGCTGGTTTTACAAGAGTGAGTTTACTCCAGTGTCTAAATTGTGTCTGTTCATGACACTAGAGTTCCAGTGTCTAACGGTCAGGGCCACAGCCGTGCCACAGTATTTTCCCTGCGGTTTCCCTTGTGTCTCCTGAGCTCCCCTGTCTGTCTCTCTGTGTCTGTCCCTCTCACTCTATTGGCTCCTGCTCCACCAACACACCTGCAGCCATCAGTTCATCACCTCTGCAGTAATATCAACCCCAGCTCTTCTCTCACTCCTCAGCAGATCACAGGCTTCAGGCCTCTCTAGTTTAGTGTGTTCAGAAGATTTTTCCTCGTGTTGATTCCTAGCCTGTCATTAACTGTTTTTCTCTTGTGCCCCAGGATCGCCACACGCCTGCCTGCCAACACTCACGCCATCCCACTGCTCTCCTCTGCTGGCTGCCTTTGCTTCCTTCTCCACTCCGCCTTGTCCCTGCCATCCTTCAATTAACCTTAACTACACCTTATCCCTCTGTGTCTGTGTCCAGCACTTGGGTCTGCCCTGAGCCTGATGTCATGATAACAACTGAAGAAGCAATAAAAGCCTATTATATCGCCAGTTAACTTTAGCTTGACCTCATATTTCTTATTTATTTATTTATTTATTTATTTATTTATTTATTTAAATGTTGTCTGTATGTAGCCTACTTACATTATGACATGATGAATATGTTTTAGTCCTAACATAGTCACTACCACTATCTGAAATACAATCATTTATTTGGTAATTACAACAAAGTATACTTTGTGGATGCCATTCAGAAAACAGTCTGCCTGCTTTCTTCTGGCCTGATCCAGTTAATGAGAGCCCATTCAAGTTCTAGTCATAATGCCAAAACTTCACTTGAGCTAGAGCTTAGGCTTCAAGGTCTGGCCTCATTTGATGGAAAGTACACTGATAAATATTTTAGTCTTATTTTGTCAGACAGTAAAATCCAGCCCTAGAGGTAATCTGGTCCAGACTAATTGGGAGGAACGTGGTTAGTTTCATGTTTTGCTAAAAGACAATTTAATGGTTGCCTTTAAACTTTTTAATAGAATCAGAAGGATTTAAACATCAGTGAATGTGATCTCATTTATTTTGCTTGCACATTTTTTTTTAAATTTATTTATTTATTTATTTATTTTGGAATGATTATTTATAAAAGCAGTCTCTAAACTTGCCCATGCTTATTTTTGTTATAACTGTGCAATTCCTGACCCATAAGAGTTGTCAAACATTCAACACACACTGATTAAGAGCTGCACTTCTCTGATACAGCTGAACCTGACCTCCAACACACACACACACACACACACACCTACACACACACACACAGAGGCATGTATAGGTGCGTGCACGACTTATAAATCATTCAACCAAGTCTCCTTGTTAATCTTTAATTCTGTAATTTAAACTTTACTCATAGTCTATAGTGTGAGACAGGCCTTTAGTTTAAATTGTCTCATTAGAAAAAAAGGGAAGGGGAGGAAGGGATGAAAAAATTAAAAATAAAATGAAAAGAAAAACGCATTTAAAGCCTGGGCCTGGTGTCACAATTTACATGGTGCACATTCCTAAATACATTTTTAACAAGGGATCACTACTGATTTGTGTTCCTCAAACCTTGAGCAGATAATCTGACCATGATCACAAATTGTTTTTAAATATTTAAAGACAACTGATCTTTCTGATTAACAATAAGAGGCCACTATCTCTTTGTTCCAGTTAAAAATGTGTTATTTACAAAGACAGATTTTTCCAGGAGTTTGACCTTTTGACCCCAGGCTTCATTCTCTAAACTCAGCACACATTCCTAATTCCTAATTTCTCAATAGTCCTTGCAAGTGTCTCTCACAGTTGTATGTCCTACTTCACTGTTTCTCTGTGTTCACACACATGAGTTTGGGTGCGTAGCTTTTGCATAGTAGTGTGCGCATGTTTAAGTGTGTGTGTGTGTGTGTGTGCAGCTGGTCACATCTTAAATGCTAGAGGTCAACAGAGCCACTCAGAATCATTCTCTAATTAATAAGGCAGGCACATAAGTCAACAACCAAATTGACATTGTAGTTTGCAGTGAAAACCATCAAATGGAGACAATTTTCATGAAGGCGTGGCTGTTTAAAAATGCATAAGAATTAAAAATGTATCACACATAAGCAGAGATGATGAGTGTCCTTGCTTAAAAGACAAGGACATGCGTAATAAGAAAGTGTCCTCATAATCTACTCACGGTCTACAGACTCAAAACTAGAATATTACAATCCAGAAAATATAATCAAAGTGTATCAGTTAAGCCTTATTCTAATTTGTCATATCAAAACATTTATTTATTTATTTTTTAAATTAAAAACCTAATTTGTAAGATTTGACAGTATTCTGAATTGGAATAGCACTGTTTGCATCAAAACAGATTATTTTGAATATCTTTATACTGTAATTTATGGGAACGCATAGTGTATAGTCATGTTGTTTACAATTGATAATGTTTCATTATTATGAAAAAATGTGGATGTAATAAAACGTGTGTTTGTCCCAGTCACCACCACTGTGGGCCCTTGAGCAAGGCAATGAATAGGATGGGTGAAATGCAGAGAAAGATTTTCCCCAAAGCTGCTCTCATATGAAAAAGTGGAATAAATATTTGTGTTTGCCATATTGGCACGCACACACACATGAAATAATAACTTTAATTTGCATGTGATTAAACACAATGTGAAAGTAAATTTTGACACGTGACATTTTCCATCCTCATTTACGGGACAGTTTGTCACGATTCCAGTTCTTAACTGGACCCAAGAGCGAGACACAGATGAATGTGGATCAGTAGAATGGATTTATTAAACCCAAAAACTCCAGGACTTACACAAAAAACCAAAAGGGGTGACCAAAAAACAGGAAGTCCAGGTGGTAATGAGTTTGGTTGAAGGTAGGTAGGTGGGTGCTGAGGCTGGACAGCAGAAACATGCAGAGACACTGAGAGAAAAAGGGACCACTGGAAGCCAAGGATATGCTGGAGAACAGGAAATCACTGGAAACGCTAAAAGTACAAGAGATACTGGAGAAGCAGAGACACAGACAAGGAGCATGGAAAGGGGCTGTATGACGAGAGTGAGGGATGATCTGGCAGCTTGCAGGTGGAGTCAGAGAGCTTTTAAAGCTGCCAGTCATTAGGAGCAATGAGGCTGTGAGCTGGGAGAGGGGGGCCCAGCACCTGAAGACCACAACTCCAGCCACTGAAGCAAAGCCTGAACAAAAAGACAAAACCAAAAACACTGAAGTATCTGACTGAAAATGCACTGAAAATAAACTAGTAAAACACAAGAGAACCAAAACCATGACACAGTTAACAATTGTTTAATGATATAGTTTTTAGATGGATGAAGGAAGTGTGGTAAAGGCATGAATCCCACCACTCTCCACGAGTGAAGCAAAGTTATGAAAAAAGCAAAGATTAAACTAAATGTTTACGTAGAAGTTGACTTACAGATTTTAGCATTTTCCACTTACTGAAGCTTTGTGATGTTCCTGCACCACAGTGACCTCGAGGCTCCAAGCTATGAAAAATATCTCACATACATACTAATAATGTAAAGTCTCCACTTGAATAGACTATAAACTGAATATGAACATAAAATGAATAGACAAAATATCACCCACCAATTTTATTTGGAACTTACTTTCTTACTTTCCCACAAAGAAAAACCTATGCCATCAGAATAGTTGAAAGGATGCTGTGATCAGATAAATATTCTATGTTTGAAGTTAATGTATCTGACCTTTTCTCACTGCTTATCTTTCATCCATTTAAAAGTGGTTCAACAATTTTCTTTTTTTCTTTCTAATTTTGTAGATGGAATATAGATAGAATGGTCACACAGATAAAGGAAAGTATGCCTCTCCTCTTTTCTTTTCATCTTGATATAAAGGAAAATGCGATTTCTATGCAATAAATATATATGTATCTAAAGATGATAGATTATAGAATAAGATATATATAGATTCAGATTAACAGAACACAAACTATACAAACAAAACATTGCAATGTTTCTCTTTAAAGCGTTAACACTCTTAATACACCACCATTAAGTTACAGTATTACTATGGCATTTCTGCTGGTGCTTTCATCAGTACTCATCACTACTACTACTTCCACCACTATTTTTATCATGCGTCGTTACAGAAACTGTGATACAGTTTTATTATATTACTATTAGACTTGAGTATAAGTACTAAAATGAGTTTGATCTTTAATTATGTATGCATCATTTATGTACTGCGCTTTAATGGCTCGTGGACGAAGGCTCTGTGGAATTACACTCTAGATGGTGCTATAGTTAAGGGATATCAGGAATATCAGGATCCCACAGCCTGCAGGTTCCTTTTAAAAACATATCATATGTCTCCTTTCTCTTCATAATGGTATCACTTTGTACTGTAGATTTAGACTGGCACATTATCGTTAGCAAGACGATGTATGATTGTGGTCATATTAGTTGTATTGTCTCACCTCCATAATCAACAGCTGGACAAGATATGATAACGACAGGTATGTTAGCTCTTATATGATTTACATATTTAATGACCTTTTCTAAGTACATGTAAAGTGGTCTCAGCAAACAAATAAGAATGCACACATACACACCCACATCCATCCTCTTTCTGTCTCTCTCTCTCTCACACACACACACACACACACATACAGAGACTAATCAGTAATCTCCTCCTCTCTCAGAGCGGTCACTCTGCTTACCGCTGTCTATCTCCTGGACACAGAGATTACAGCAGGTCCAATTGTCCTTTCTGCTTAATGTCCTTGCACTTGGCTACTTACTGGTTGTACCTTGAATGAACTTTATGTAGACACGGTGAGATTCAGTTGTAGGGAGATTTGAACAGCCACAACTCTCATTTTACAGACCTTACTCAGCTATTAAGCCACAAACTACCATACAACACATGTGGCATCTCCAGATGAAAATCATTTTTACATCTATCTGTAACCCGCATTTAGTTTTAATTAACTAATTTATTTCATCCTGTGCCTTTTGGATACAGAGCGGTGCACAAGATTCTGTAGATAAGACGCAAGTTAATAGTCGATGACCGCCATGGCAGTGTCAAGATGCAGTCCTCTACATCACGGACTATTCCTGCTTGGAAGACTGTTGTGCTGGATGCTATTGCCATCTGTCCATTCCTGCAGAGAATGGGAAGGAAATGGTCATCCAACACCCGTCATCTTTCTCCCTGCCTGGTGGGTTAATGGTAAAATCTGCTCTTGTCGACCCAACCTGGTCAGATGTCAGTGGTAATCACCAACGAATCTGACCATGATGCTGTAATTCCTGCCAGAGCAGACATCGCAGAGTTAAGTGCCATCCGGACCGTCCTCCATGAAGAGCAAAAGGTGCTTCAACCTTCAAAGCCAAATCAGACCAAGCTGAACTACAACTTTGGAGATTCGCATCTTTCAGCTGAGTAGAAGCAACATGTAACCGCCATGCTCGACAGTATTCTGGAGGTATTTGCAAAACATGATCTTGATTTTGGTCGTATGGACAAGGTCAAGTATGAAATCAAACTGTCTGATCCTGTCATGGTCTGGTACTTTTGTGTGTGCTTTTGCGGATTTTGTGTCTGCTCTTTTGTTGTGACAGGAGGCGTGTCTGGCTTCTCCGTTTCCCCTCCCTGGCTACCTGGCAGATGAGGCACACCGGTTCGATATCACCAAATCAACCCGCCCATAAAAGGCTGGCCTGGACTTAACTGGCTGGCGCCAGATTATTCCATCATTCATGGTATTCTCTAGCTCTCGTCACTCACCTGTGAACACTACTTCATCTGTGTCCTGTAAGTTGTTTTCCACGTGTTTTTCGTCGTCTCCCTACCTCGTGTTTTTTGTTTCCAGACCCGTATCCTAACAGATCCAACTGCTTTCAAACAACGACCAAGACTGATACACGCTCAAGATGTGGATGCTGTTCGCCAGCACATTACAGAATTGTTGTAAACTGGTGTTATATGTGAATCCAACTTGCCTTTTGCTTCCCCTATAGTTGTAGTAAAGAAAAATGGCACAGTGAGGCTCTGAATCGATTACAGGAGGTTGAACGCACAGACCACAAAGGATGCTTTATGCTTTATGCCTTTTCAGCACTCTCTGAATCCAAATGGTTCTCTATATTGGATTTAAAATCTGGGTACTATCAGATAGAGATGGAGGAAAGTAGGTATGAGGAACGGATGAAGCTTTTTTGACGAATACGAGTATGATATGAGTAAAACTCGTCAATATCCGTGCTCGTGCTGAAGGAAAATCCTCATTGGGTAACTGACTGTCCTCGCGCTCTGTGATTGGCCAGTCACACACAGTGCCCGCCCCTCCCTACACAGACACGTCTCTGCGTGAACAAGGCTGACATATTATTTCCCTGTTTGCCATCACTGGATGTTTGCATGAATCATGAAGTTCACACAGATCATTAAAAAATAAACAGTCTCACAGACCACTTACACACATACACACATATAGCTGTAGCTGAACACACAAAGTAGCCCATATTAATATTTTTATTGTATGTGGCTGCATGCAGTATCTGACACTTTCTGTCTGCAGTTCATAAAAATATTATAAATATTCCTGAGATATACTGTATATAGGCTTTGAATACAGTAGATTAGCAACTTCTGATCAATCCATATCAATTTCATAATGTACCGTTTTAAGCCTCACCCATTTCTGCACCCACTTCCGCCTTAGGCACCGCCCACTCCGAGTACAGATACAGATAATGTAGATGGTTAAACAGACACAGATACAGATAGTGATGTACTCGCTCATCCCTAATTTTGTGGACTATCTTCACTTTTCTGAACTGGCCTCCTGGGTTTCTGTATCATGATGCTTTGTGTTCTGCTACATCTGCACAGGTTTTGAAAGATTTCAGCCCTTCTCCGGTGCTACCCAGAAAATGAGTCAGAAGCTGCAGCTTATCCCCAAAAATCCAAAAACTCTGGGTTGTTGATGAGGAAATGGGCAGACGTCATGGATGAGAAGAAGCCTAAAGAAAAGTCAAAGGAAGTTGGATCCATTGCACACAGAGTGACAGCCCATGGTAAAACAACGCACAAGGGCATGAAGAAGTATTTGGAGGAGATTGATGTCTGCAACTCTGATGGGGAGCGCCATGAGAAAGATGAGGAGCTGCGTTTCTAACAGAAAGAAAAGTCAGAAGAGACTGGATCCAGTGAACATGATGTGTCAGCCAGTGGTGAAGCGATGGAGCAGAATGAAAAGTCCGAGATTGGATCCATTGAAAATTATGTGATGGCCCGTGATGAAGCACTGCCAAAAAGGAATAAAGAGTTACAAAGGAGGATGAGGACATCCAACTGTCACAGTCTGTGGCAAGAGCAGATTGTTCGTGAGGGCTATTGTATTTCAGGAAAAAAAATGTTTTTGTGTAATAATACACACACACACACACACACACACACATATATATATATATATATATATGTATATGTATATATGCAAACAACAAGCAATTAAAAAATGCTTTTGTGCGACAAATTTCGTAGGAGTTGCGGCTCTTGTGTGGATCACTCTCTTTGAAATAAGACTTAGTGAACGTCATTAAGCTCAGATCTGTCACAGAAATATTGGTCTCTTCAGAAAAGTGTATCCAAGAAAAGATTTGCATTTGATGCATATTTCATATTTTCACTTTTTAGGTCCTACGTATTCAAGCTTTGTGACAAGCCACACACATGTGGGAGACGTTAGCCTTCCCTCCACTATGCAACACACCCTCATAGCTAAACAACAGACTGCAGACAACAGAAAACAAGTGTGGTGGATGACAGAAGAATCCTTTCCCTGGTCGAGAAAAACCCCTTCTCAACAGTTGGCCAGGTCAAGAACACTCTCCAGGAGGTAGGCATATCTGAGTCAAAGTCAACAGCTAAGAGGAGACTTCGCCAGAATGAATACAGAGGGTTCAACACAAGGTGTAAACCATTGGTGAGCCTCATAAAACAGGAAGACCACATTAGTTTGACAAAAAAAAAAAAACATCTGAAAGCGTGACGATTTGGGAGTTAGTTGGACCCAGGAGCGAAACACAGAGGAGGGTGAAGGGATAAAAGGAATTATTAAATGAAATCTCCAGAAGACACACAAAAGGTGTAGAGAGGCTGGTGGAGTGGAGTTGCGTCAGTGGGTGGAGGCTGGGTGGTGGGTGGTAGGTGCTGAGGCTCCTGGCTGGAGACAGACTGGTGGAGGTGGAAGGGTTGAACACAGAGGAGACCAAACCAACAAAACACTGGAGGACCTGGGAATACTGCAGACACTGGGAACCCTGGCAGACCAGAACAATCAGCTTACTGGGGAGCTGCCAGTGACGAATTTCATTTATGATTATGTTAGTTTGTCCAATTACTTTTGGTTCCTTAAAAAGGTGGAGTGCACATATAAAATGTGTTGTAATTCCTACACTGCTTACCTGATTTGGATGCAAATACCCTCAAATTAAAGCTGAAAGTCTGCACTTAAAGTGCATCTTGATTGTTTCACGTCAAATCCATTGTGGTGGTGTACAGAGCCGAAATACTGAAAATTGTGTCAATGTCCAAATATTCATGGACCTGATTGTGTGATAGGATATGTAACCTGAGTGCAAATAGCTGTGATGGTGAAAGAGACAACAACAGTCTTACATTATCTTGTGCTTGAGTTATAAGTTTGACTGTCATCACAACAAAGCAAATGTAGTTGTGCTCCTTTCTACACTGTGTGTTTGACAGTCTGTTACTGAAGGAGCTGTTTGAGGCCCCCATAGCGTCACGCAGGGGGTGACAGGTATTGTCCATGATTGATGTCAGCTTGGCTAACATCCTCCTCTCACCCACCCCCTCTGTGGAATACAGAGGGCAGTCCAGGACAGAGCTGCCCTCTTTTCCTGTCCCTCTCTGTGCTTCCACCTCCCCAACAGACCACTGTGTTGAAGACTGCAGATGCTGCCACTGTGTTATTAACATGTTCTGAACAGTGTCCTGCACACTCCAGGACCTCATGGTGCTCCACTCCCAATACTCCCACTGCAGACTGGACAGTGCCATGAGCCCCTCCATCATCTGGAAATTTCCCTATTGTGGGACGAATGAAGGAATATCTTATTAGGGAGAGATATTATGCTCCAAGTCATAACAGATTTGGATTGTACAATCTTTTCCTCCGGTCCAGCTCTGCATCTATTCTTCACTGTGGAGCTGCAACTGAATGATTCTCCCTGTGCAGTTTCAAGGAACATAAGCAAAACATCTACCACTGACCAGCTCCACACCCACGGTTGTACATTAAGGGGGAGAGATTCATTTAGAAATAAAATTTAAAAAAAAAAACACAATCAGGGCTGCACTAATTAGCTAAAATAGCTAAAAAATAAATAAATAAAAAGTTGTTAAAAATAAACGCTGGCAAGCTTTTTTTTCTTAAGACACATCCTCTTCTTAGGAGGAGGCATTTGTTAATCCACAATAGTTTCAATGAGCATCTTAAATTGCCATGATATAATCTCTATGTTATACAACTGGACTTTAGTATGAGTCTCCATCCAACTGACTCGACTTTTCCACTCGAGTACAGTATGAGCGCTAATTCTTGTCACAAGTAAGAGAAGTGTATTGGCCACTGTCTGGAACACCAACACTATCTGTAACTTAATGAGGGCCAATGAATGTTTTACTGCTAGCCAATGTATGCAGCAGTCTAATGGTAATATATAATACATGAAGACCCCACACTTGTATAACTTAGACATGTATAATTTACTTGTTTAGAAACCATTTGCTTTCTCTCTCTCACACACACGCGCGTGCACACACATGCATATAAAACACAGCAAAGGCAAATGTGAGGATGGTTGTTCCGTAAGCACCACATCACAACATGCATATGAATACACTTAACACGTGGAGTGCATAATCCAGTTATTAAAAAGCAAACACACGCAGGACATACAAATACATTTTTAGTTGGGCTTGTCTGAGAAATGAGCTTCTCTAAATGACAGGCAGCATGATTCACACACACACACACACACACACACACACACACACACACACACACACACACACACACACAAACACGCACTGCTCAAGACTTGGGTCCAAAGGGGCTTTTATACCACAAATTCAGTGGATAGACAGAACAGAGAGATGAGGTGAGGGTCAGTTAACATTTATTAATCATTTGTATTGACTGACAGCTGGAAAGCATGGGGAGGAATAGAAGAACAGCACAAATGGAATTATGATAATGAGGGAACAATGGATGGATGAAGAAAGTGAGGAGGACTAAGCAGCATGTGTCAGCTGACAGTGGATACATCACTGACAGTTTCTCTCATGTAGCATCAAGTATCTTTACCATAATATATAATCATAGTAGTGATGATCTCAGTCTTAGATTATAAAATTGACTTAGGTGTTCTGTAAACCTGCTTCAACAATGTTTTTAAGTGCCTTGACGACATGTAAGCCCAACACGCAATCATCATTTCCCATTGTTTTTGCCTAATCCTTTCCATGCAACAGGTACTCTTCTGCCTGCTCTTTGGGGGTCTTCTTAGAAGACTCTGAAGTCCTCTTCACGCGTTTGACATTAGCTGTATGTTTCCTTTTATCTCTGCATAACTAGCTGCTTAATAAGGTGCCTCTCACCAATCACGTGTCGGTCCACTCACTGCAGCAGCCAATCCTGGGCGCGGGATGGTGCATCATTATTCAGCCACCTACGGACACACTGCTGTATAAAAACATAGAGATCGCATAAAACAACAATAATACAAAGTATACACACATACGACTGCAGTCGTAACATTTGGCTGTTCCTTTAGGGCACAGGTGTCAAACTCAAGGCCCGCGGGATGATTCAAGCCTGCCTCACCATTTTATGTGGCCTGTGAAAACTTCAAATGTACATGATTGTGTCAAATAAAGTCCATGCTAATTTAAAGCACATGTTGCTCACTAACTCTCCCACAATGCACTTCAATTTTGTGCGCTGCGAAGTGACATCCCGCCATTAGAGTGCAGTGTTTCTACTTTCACAGCTAGTTTTCCAACGAGTGGAGATTAGAAATATCAACAGTCAATCCCAAAATGTCCAAGAAGAGAAAATGACACAGAAGGAAGACAATTTATTGAAAGATGGGAAAGCAAACATATGTTCGTGCTTCAAGGAGACAAACCGGTGTGTATTTTGTGATATGATGCAGTTTTGGTGGTGAAGTACAATATTTGTTGGCATTTTGACACCAAACATGGAGCTAAATATGCTAAATATGTCCTTCAAGAAAAACTTCAAATTGTCCAAGAATTAAAAGACAGTAAACACAAACCATTTGGCCCACAACGTAGACTGTGTTGTAGATTTTGGGCCCTTGTGTGATTGAGTTTGACACCCCTGTTTTAGGGTAATTAGGAAAAATCACCTGGTCAACAATGATGGCATTCAAACCCATGAGCGCATATCATAATTAGCGCTCCAAATGCCAGTCATCTCACTACCTGATCCAGCTTATAGTTTTAGCTTTTCATGTCAGACACGAGGTCTGATGCAATAATTCCTTTAACAAGGGTTTAAAAACCTCCTTTAAAATCAGATTTATAGGAGATGGTTTATAGCATGTGATATTAAGCAATCAGTCTGAATTTATGGATCCAGAAATGTACCTCTTTCTATATGGACACTGAAAAGGTTAACACTCTGTTTTACTACAGACACCTGGCTCTTCATTAAACATATAACACTGCCTTTCATTGTTCACTGTGTAAGTGTCAATACAGCTCCATGATCACGTGTCACTTCTTGACATGAGTAGGATGTCGAGAATACATTTCTCCTCCAGTCCTGTGGGGTGTTAATATGATGACATGCAAAACAAATGCAGTTTGTTTTAATGTGATTTCAGCTAGGTCATACCACAATAACTGTTTCAGTATCAAATGATCAACCACAGAAGTAATGTGTGACACTGAAAAATTCCCACGTGAATGCTTGTAATTACATCCTTGGAGCATTTCTTTAAAAAGGCTTTCATCCATTAGATAGAGCATTTGTACTGCATAGTATTTACTCTGTATATAGACCACTTACACCGTATGTGTTGGCCATCTCTTAAGAGCTTTTATTAGTCAGCATTAAGTGATTAAGGCCGCATGAACATTTCCAACATCTCTATATAATACAATACTTTAGGTGGCACTTAAGCCAAGTGAGCAACCACAAAGTTCCAGAGGTTGGCCTTTTAGACAGTGTTGACTGCTGAGAGTCTTTACACACCACAAACACTACGGCAATACTAAAATGGCATCACATGTGGAATTTACTCAAGTGATCTGTGAATTAGAGCCAAGGCAGTTTCTGTATGTCTTTAAAATGTGAATCCCTAAAAAACAATTTAACACATTGAAGAAGGGAAATTCCCAAAAAACGTAATATAGCCACATGCATGAGCCACATTGTTTTATACTTCTGTCTGTGTAACATTTGCTGAAAATTACAGTTTTAGACCAGCTATTTTAGGAAATTGCTGAAGCATTTTGAGACACAGTAATGCCTTAGTCCTGCAATCGGGAATCTTGAAGTCGCTGTAACTGTTCAGCGACAAGAGGTCACACATTAAAAGATCTGTCACCAGGACAGATCCCTGATGATTGGATCTGGCTTTCAAACTACAAACCAAGTGACCAAGTGACCAAGAGTGGCACGGCACCGTCTCAGCGTGTCTGCTGCCGGTGGGGTTCAGGGCACATCCAAGCCCACATGACCGGACAATCAAATCGCCTCCGATCTCGGGACGGCCAGCGTGTGTGGCATAGTGGCTACACCGGCAGCTCCATGTGTCAGTGAGCAGGCGATGAGAAACTACACTAATGTGAAAAATAAGTCATTTAAATCACACCGCTTGTTCAACAAGCTCAAGGTTGTAACATGAAAGTGACATTTCGCCTGCTTTGTCCGAAATCAGCCTCTCTCTCTCTCTCTCTCTCTCTCTCTCTCTCTCTCTCTTTCTCTCTTTTTTAATCAGCACGCCGGTAAGCAAATAGCCTAGCTTATGATCGCTACAGGCTCAAACACTGTCACTTTCGGCAGTGACAGAAAGAGCAATTTTCTTCCATGTGTCCTTCATGTGATGTGACTGTCGGTGAAATGCAAGAAGAGTCTGTGAGTGGAACGTTAGGGCTACAATCCTGTAGCATGAACTCAGCATAACATTGTGTTGGTTTTGGTCTTTTCATTAGATTTTTTTGACAATAATAAAAACATAGAATAACACTAGCCTTATGCTTAAGAACTGCAACATTTTAAGAGGAACATAAACTAATGAGTGGGCTGGCATGTGTAAGTCATGAATGCACATCAGGAAACAGAGGCTCTGTAACAGCATGACTTGAGCCATTAGCAAAGGTAAGGTGAGGGTTAAAGAAGCATCTCCTATACCTGCACACTAGGCTACCAGTTTAAGCGAGGCAGGATTAATCAGTAATGGGCAGTTAGTTTACACTTAACCAAATACATGGAACAAAGGTTTTAACTCTTGTGCCACATCACCTGATTGTAAGCTTATCCTGAATCACACTTCAAATAAACTGGGTCATTTAAGATGTCAGCTATGTTCCTACATGCAGGTGCTTTCTTATTGTTTCCTCTTTCCATGTCTCCAGCCACTTCCTGTCATGCCGATAATCTATATGTGCACGGATGCTACCGTCCCATACGTTTAAATAGGCTGTCTCTTGAAATTATGTATTTTTCATATCCTGGTGATTTATGTCTGCTGTCCCTCTTCTGTACATCCCCGGGGGGTTGATTGCTCTCCAAGTTGAATCTTTAACTTTCATTCCTCCAGTACACAGGACCTGTGCTGTCAGAAACTACTGTATAGCTATTAGTGCAAACATTTGAATTTCGTGACAAAAGCATTCCCGGGATGCATTTTTTGCAGATTGGTGTTGTCAGCCGGAAACTCTTTAACTTAGCAAGTGAGCTTAAGCTGTCCTTTGAAGCTTTTGATCTTGTTTTCATCTGGTATAGCATGGACAGTAATAATAGGATCCGGCTTTGGTCAGAAAACCAAGAATATTTCGACGTGCCAAGTCTTCTTATCAAACTTTCAGGACTCAGGCAAAGAGCAATTAATATTCACACAAGCCATGTAAGCACTTTTGTTGCATTTGAAGACCCCTGACCAGTCACTGTTCCGCTGCTTATATGCTTTTTGACCACATGTTACGGGGGATTAAGATGCAAATTGTTGCCTTAATCTTTAAAGTAAAATAAGCTTTCTTGGTGTGGAGCTAAGTAAGCATATACTGTATTTTGTTGAAGCATGAGCACAGTCATCAGTATGCAAAGCTCAGCCTAACTGGCATTTCCAAATGCATAATGACATTCATATGTAATGTATGTGAATGCAGTAAAAACGTGTGTTTTCATATTTAATGTTCAGTAGGGCGCGCAAGCACGGTAAAACCTGTACACAGTATAATCTGCTGCTTTTTTATCTGCATGGACCTAGACTAACTAAATCATGATTGATGTCTTCATCATTCAATGTTTTCTTTTTTCAATCGCACACACAAATGCGCCGAGATCCATCTCCATACAGTTTGACTGAAAGCCGCATAGCTGATGTCTTCATAAGTCTTGTGTTTTCTGTGCCAAGTCAGCTCCACAGAAGAGGAGATGAATGTAAATCCATGCCTATAGATTATCCATTCTCCTTGCACAAAAACTGCCTGCCACAATCCCCCATTCACCCTCTTTATATTCCTTCCCTTCATATGGATTTCAGCAGTCAAATCGTATTATGTAGAGACAACCCGGTGGCTCGCTGGGCAAGCATGTGTACTGCGCTCTTGCAATTTTGTGACACTTTCCCCATGAGCCATTCATTCCCCTCTACCAGAAGCAGAAGTTGTTTTAAAGCTCAAAAGTATTGTGAATAAATGAATTTAAATCCAAGCCTTTAGATTTCATTCTCTTTGCTCAAATCTCATTATGACAATGGTGCTTTTTGCATCATTTATCTGCTGAGACGTCTGTGTTACTGTCAGAAAAGTTGTACAGTTACATTGTGGAGAGTTCAAATACGGGTTAAAGATCCACTTCAATGAAAATCAAGGCTTTTTTTTTACCCTGTTAACACATCAATGGAATGTTTTCATATGCTACAAGACACATCAGGATAAAAAAACAGGCAGTCAACACCAAGGCTGCACATTCCGGCTTAAGAAATGCAGTATACCAAAAACACACTCAGACAGTCAGGGCTTCATATGTCTCATACCTAAGAACCAATCCCGTCAACTTGCAGGATGGAGCTTCTTATATCATGATAACAAAGGCACATGTTTTTCATGACCTTCATCTTGCTAACATTGTAAAAACAATACACAAAATACATCACCGTTTTGAAACATCGACTCCAAGCTGACCCCGCGCAATTTGTTTAGAATGACTTTTGTCTGACCACTTGCACTATGTTTTGTACAGTAACTAGTAAAACAGAAAACAGGCAGATGTTTGTGTGTTTGATGAGCAGAATCCAAAGCGAGCAGGTCAGAGCGGAGGGGTGGGTGGAGATGGAGGTGGGGACTATTTGAATATTTATGGTTCTGTCCATACTCATAGTCATTTTAATTATGAGGGGATGGAAAAAAAATCTAAATATGTCATTTTGTTGAACAGAGATATGTTTTTAGGGGGTTTCAATACCTCAGTTCCAGGAGAGGAGCCTTAGGATGTGAAATACCTACAGTGCTATGCAAGGTCAGGATGTACTGTCAAATTGGCCTAAAGATAGATAGATACATTTTCAAGCTTATGCATAATGTGGTTAATCTAGTGTTTAGGGTTTGCAGATGAGCCGGCTTGACTAGGGAAAAAAATGGAGTCGAGTGGAGTGAATGTTGAATTAAGGCCCCTATTTTGTGGTAGAGCAAAGGCAGCTGGTGTTTTAGTTTAAAATGTTTCTTAGACTTTGTGCTGAAAATACTGTAGATGCCTCAGTACATCAATCTACTGCCAGTCTGCTGATTTTATCAACATGAGCAAACAAAATATTCCAATATAACCACTCTCCAGCCAGTGGATGCGTTTATTACACTGGCATCAAAAACGGACTTTTAATGGGGAACATCTGTAAATTCATCTGCATTTATGTATACATAAACACTGTTGTGACAGTGCCTGTTTCAGAGTGTATAAAAAGCTTCTTCATAAAATCCCTGTCGTCACTTGACGGCAGCAGGACATATACTATATGTTAATACATCTGCAGTCTCTGATTTGACAAGTGCTATTACACAACCATCCATTGTGTTTTTATCTTCCTGAGAACACGTGCAAATGACCCTGGACTGCTCCAGAAAAACAACATCTCTACACAGATCAGACTGGTCTATTATAACTTGCTATATTCTAACTATATTCTGCCTGTTGATGTGGGCGATGTCAGATTACAGCATCATCTAGTGTGTCCTTGTGTCTTTTCAAGTTTCTTTATAGCACAAGTGGCACTTCATATTTAACAACAATAGTGCAAACTCTGTACTATTACTACTGTTTTATCACATTTTAATACATGATGTGACCATGACCATGCATGAGATGTAGTAGAATCAAAACAGCAATGGAGAGGTAATATAAACAACCTCATTAACATTCATATATATATATATATATATATATATATATATATATTAGTTATACTAAAGAGGGAAAAAAAAGCTGTTTTCATGCATCACTGTGATTGGCTCAGCTGTTTCAGAGCTACAAGACCAGCGATGTAATTGGTTGGCAGTGTACATCAGCCCACCCTTTTGCACTTCGTCCTGCTGCACATATATGAACTAAAATAGCAGGTGTGCTTGGAGATGCCCACACAGTCCATGAACCAAAGACCTACTGCTTTGCACAGGTCGTTGTTCTTCCAACATTGAAATAAGATCTGTTTCATGGGGAACAATGAATAAACAAGCATGGTTTCATGTGAGCAAGGCTATCAAGATTCAACAACAAAAAATTGAATTTAAAGTATAATTGAGAGAAATTTGCTAAAATGCATTCACTTTGTTTTGTTTTTTCAATGTTCTGCTGATGTGATTGATAACCTGTGTCCATTTACACCTTTTACACTCACACAATGCATCTTTGATTATGATATACTTTAAAAACTGACACGACTCTCTGGAAACCATGTTGAATCTCCTTATTTGTGGCCTTTCTCAAATGGTTCAGCTCCATCATCATCATTATCATCTGAAAAAAAAAATGGATTATCAGTATTGATGAGTAAAGGTTGTTTTTTTTCCCCGTTGTTTAATGTAATTTATTTGATAATTGCAGTAAGTAATGGAAAATTGTCATAATGCAAATGTTGCCTCGAAATAACACCATTCATCAATTTGTCAATCATGACATTTTTTGCTATTGTGTATTTAGGTTTGTATACTGTTGCAGTGTTATGACACCATATGTCTTTTTTTTTTTAATCTACAAACAAATCTAGATAAATTTGAAAATGATGCATCATCTCTGCAGAGCATGTGCACACATATTTTAAAAATATTTTTCTTCCATTTGCAGAATGACAACATCATTCCATGGCTGGCCAGGTTACATACTCAAGTATTGTTCAGACCTACAATAAAAGTATAGGAGCAGTCATTGATTGCTCTTTGCAGAACAAAGGTTGGCTCAAGGAAGTGGTGTCACAGGGATCTACTTCACTCCAGTGTGTGGCTCTTACACCACAGAGACATCCCAAACAAAGACGTGTACAGCTTGCTGAATTTCAAGGATGAAAGTTGCAAGTTGCCTTTGTATGAGGAAAGTCTCACAGAGGAGAGGGAGACCATAGCAGAGTGTTGGAGGAGACAAGGTCAGAGCTGCACCTGTGCCACCTGACGGTCAGGACAACACTGACCATTGGCCTGTTGGTTGGAAAACAGGAGCCGTTGCTAATACTCTGAGTGTAAGGGTATAGAAAAAGTCCAGCGCTCAAAGTGTGCCTCTCACCTGTGCTTCTCAGATGAGAAGAACTGCTTCATGAATTTCCAAATGGTCAAATGGTAGCAACATATGCAAGGAGACACACATGAGAAAACTGAAAACATGCATTTAAATGTAACACAAGTGATCAAGCACTGAAATGTTACTCACTATCTTGCGTTGAAGAGAGTTATGATAGATGGATAGATTTCATAGATTGTTTGCTGATATACACTCTTTAGTGCCTACACATTTGCAGACCTCTACCACGGCAAAAGTCAAGCATGTAAAGACAGGTAATTAACAGGCCTGCCTGAATTGTAACTGATGACTTGTCTGTATTTGCAAGCGATACTTTCAGCCATTACCATCTATTTATGCATTTCCTGTTTCTCGTTTATTTTTTTTCTTTAGCGCATTTAAAAATCTTAAATCTTACTAACTTAAATTACTAAGACAGGGATGGAGATACAGTTACACAACTCTCCACTCACATTTTGTTCCGTCTCGTCGGGCATGTTACATCCAGTATTATTCAAGATTTGGCAGGAGTGTGGAAACATCACATCTGTTTCAATCTCCGAGCAAGAAGATCAGGTCATTGGCAGAATTGCGCAGCGCCTTGTTATAGCTGGAGGATATGCGATCAGCTGCAAGTGTATAGTTTGGCCCGGGCTCATACGCTAGAATTATTGTGTCTGTCTGAACTCGTGGGGCAGGTAATGTGGAGGGAAGTGATGTTGTAGCGAGTGGAACAGTCAGTTTTGTGTAGGGATGAGCCGGATACTCGTTTCAGACGAGTATCCGGTACGGATAAAGCATTTTTGACGAATACGATTATGATACGAGTAAAACTCGTCAATATCCGTGCTCCTGCTGAAGGGAAATCCTCATTGTGTAACTGACTGTCTTCACGCTCTGTGATTGGCCAGTCACACACAGCGCCCGCCCCTCCCTACACAGAGACGTCTGTGCACCTCTCTTGTAATGTACGCGGTCCATTTAATAAGACAGAGCTGAAAACGGCTTGTGTCCCGTCAGTCACTGCCTCCGCTCCGGTCGGATTTATTTTATTTATTTATTTATTTATTTATTTATTTTAATCGTCTGCTTGCTCTTAGTTTGGCTGGTGATCTGAAGTCAGCTGGAAAACTTTGCTCGTACTGAACGCGGTGCTTTTGAGAACAATACAGTGAACAAGGCTGACATATTATTTCCCTGTTTGCCATCACTGGATGTTTGCATGAATCATGAAGTTCACACAGATCATTAAAAAATAAACAGTCTTACAGACCACTTACACACATACACACATATAGCTGAACACACAGAGTAACCTATATTAATATTTTTATTGTATGTGGCTGCATGCAGTATCTGACACTTTCTCTCTGCAGTTCATGAAAATAATATAAATATTATTGAGATATACTGTATATAGGCTTTGAATACAGTAGATTAGTAACTTCTGATCAATCCATATCAATTTCAGACTTAAAATAATGTACTGTTTTAAGCCCCACCCATTTCTGCACCCACGTCCGGTTTAGGCACCGCCCACTCCGAATACAGCTACAGATACAGATAATGTAGATGGTTAAACAGATACAGATACAGATAGTGGTGTACTCGCTCATCCCTAGTTTTGTGTACCCACTCTTCTCGCTGCCTGTGTAATACCCTAGTCAAATTGGAGGACAGTGTCCCTGCAGATCAACTATTAACATCCTCAGTCAACCACTTTTCAGCAAAGCTAATCAGATTGGTCCTGCTGAGATCCATGCCATTTTTGACAAGTTCAGCAAGTTTGTGCATTTTATCCTGTAGTGAGTGAACATTGGATAGGGTTATTGTTGGGAGAGAGAATGGACTTCACCTGTGATCGAGCATTTTCCAGACTCCCCCCTCTGGCTCCTTTCTTTCTCCTTTGGATGTGAGGACGGGCTGATCAATGTGTCAAGCAGATAATTTTCATCAGAGCTGAAGAGAAGTATTGGAGGAGTCTTGTATATTGTTGACTCAGCAAATCTCAGGCGTAAACAGGAAATATAGCCACTGATTTTGTGATTTTAGCATCAGCATCATAATCAGACACAGTGGGTTAGCAACACAGTCTCACTCCCAGTGCGTCAGAAACCGACGCTAAAGGGCCCTGACCAAGCGTTGAGAGTGAGACTGTGTTGGTCATCCATGATAGTGAGAGTCCAGTTTGATCAACATGTAGTGAAACATGATCGCCAGGTGTGGAATTCTTTCCCACAGAAACTTGATAGAAACTTTGAACCACCAAAAGGTTTGAGAGCCACAGATCAAGCTCTTATCTGACATGAGGTTTAGGAATTAGCAATTGATATAATCTCTTGGTAGTAGTAGTAAATGAAGTGGCATGCTAAGAGTCACAGTTCACAGTTGCTCGTTTTATGAAATTGGGATAACAAGAAACTGGTGCACGATTGAACCCCTTACTGTAAACCAGTGGCTAGAAATCATAAGAGAGATCTATATTATGGAAAAAAATGACCTATCAGATTAGAATGAAGGGGGTTGTTTTTGTGAAAAAATGGGAAAAATGGACAACTTATGAAACGATGAAGGATAACTAAGGATGATGTCTAAATTCAAGATACTGAACTTACATGCTTTACTTTGATTATGTATGTCAATAACCATGATTTTTTTTTTTTTTGCTTTCTTTTTCCATTTGTTTGTTTGCTTGCTTTTTGTTTAGCATATCTGAATTCGATTTGGAAAAATACGTAATTCAATGTAAATTGTTTTCATTATTGTAAGACACAAAACTCTAATAAAAATTAAAGTATATAAAAAAAGAAATTGGGATGTAAAATAATAGTTACAACACTTTTTTTTTCTTTCATTCTTAGTTTACAGACATGAAAGGAGTAGGGATCCTCTCATGTAACTCAGCATAAAAGCACATAAGCGTGCAACATGTCACAAAATTCATTTGTTTTCATTCATTTTGTGACTTTGAGTTAATGTTAGCATGTTCCTCTCCGTCACACAAGCATTCATGAGAACCTTTTCTTCATGTCACATGACTGAGGAGTTTCATCCGCGTGTGTTTGATATGAGTACAGTTTTTGCTCCTCGCTGTAAGCCACATGAAAGACTACATGCTTATGTGACTTAACCAGAGATCCCATCATGAGAGGCTTCATGCAAACCTTCCCTACAATAAACACTCTTTCTATCAGATGACAGACAAATGCAAATTCCTGCCTGAAGATTATACATTCTCCTCAGGGGGAAACAGAAACTGTCACACCATCCTTTCATTCCAGCCAAATAGTACAGTCAAATCCATTATCCACTGGGAGCCTGAGAGAAGAAGGAGGGGGGGGCAATACTTCCAGACGACAAGGCGCACATTCTCCTTTCAATCTCCTGTCATTACCAAGAACATTCCTGTCACTCATTTCCATCATAATCTGCTGGTTTCTATGTTTTCTGTCAGGCAGTGACAGATGCTACACACAGGAGAGGAACACGAATCTCATTCAGTTTGTTTGTTTTGTCGTCGATGCCTTTTCCTGAGCCACATGTCTCCAAGAGTGTTCCCAAAAAAAGTCATATTCACAACTAAAATATAGGCGTTGTCTTTTGCAAGTGGGCAACCAGAGTTTACACTTTAAGAGCGATTCAGTTCTCAAGTTTTTCTTCTTCTTCTGATTTTCTTCAGGTCAGAATTTTACCCAAAAAAGTTGCTCCCTGCAACTCATTCAAAAGTGATGTTTAGGAGTTTTAATATCATGACTTAAAACTGGACTTCGTCACGACGTCTTCCACTTGTTCTTATAAGGTAGAAGAGGACACTGTCTGCTATATGTTTCTGTGTGTTTGACTCAGTCTGCTGCTTCATTTATGTGTAAAAAATTTGGTGGTTTTATTGTTTTTATTTTTATTTTTTTGAAGGAAAAGCAACTGTTGCTTTTTGAAACATCGGACCGACATGAATGATTGCCAGCACACTCACATCATCGAGTATGTCTGAAAGGGGTTATAGATCTTACTGCCACTTTCAAAGTAAAACGAGAGGAGAGGGAAGAGGGCGGGTTGTAAAGGAAGGTTTTTATAGAGGAGTAAAGAAAGGCAGAAAAGGGTAATGGGCCAGGGAAAGGAAACAGGCCACGGAGAGAGGTGTGTATGTGCTGTGCAAACCCTTCTATCTGTCATTTGTGAGGTGAGACTGTATGTTTCTATATGAGTGCTTACATACATGTTCAGTATGTGGATGGACAGTAATATGTGTTGGTGCACTGGTGTGTGTGTGTTGTTGCTGTGTTTGCATGTGTGCTGTCCTTTAAATCTGCTTTTCTCTCTCTGTGTGTGTGTGTGTGTGTAACTGTGCATGATCCATGTTAGCTGTCTTCCCTGGCTATAATGGGCCAAGCTGGCAACCTGCTGGCAGCCTGACGTTTGACAGAAAACAATGCATATTCATCTCTCTCGCTCACACACACACACACACACACACACACACTGAGTGGCTCCCTGCGGTTCGGCTGCCACCGAGCCGTATGGACGATTAGTCAAGGCCACAGCCTTCACCTTTAAAGTGTTCTTTCTTTTTCTTTGCCCTCCTTTTCAAAGTTTTCTTCTTTTCTGCCTGTTTTTATTTTTCTTTATTTACATCCTTGCTCAAGAATTAGTTTTCCACATTCAACCTCATCTGCCTTTTTCTTAACTTTCTTCTTCTTACTCTTTCATTTATTCACCGATTCTCTTCCAGTCAAATCTCAACATTAAACAATGTTATTCCCCCATGTCTTTGATTTTCTCCATCCTGTCTGTGTCCTTTTGTCTCCAGACATCTTGTTCCTCTCTCTCCTTTTCTTTGTTAAACTCTGTCGGAACAAGATATTTTCAGGACAATCATAAAATAATTGTACTGGGCATTGTGCTGAAGGTAAAAAAAAAATTAAATAAATAAAAGCAGAAAATGTTTCTAGTGCAGAGTCAAAGAGTCATGCGATGGCAGATTTGGAAATTACAGCTATGCTTCAGTAATGATTACTCTAGCTCCCCTCTGTGAAACTCATTTGGACTCATGTTTGAACAAAATCGTCCTGTTTTAACTTTCTATTTATTTCATCCACCTTCACAACTTTGCTTCCCTTTGCATCATACACCTGAACATTAAAATTATTTGTCAACTTCTTTGCAACCTCAAAACCATAAACCCGATAAACTACCAGGGGCTGTGAGAATAACCGGGCTTCCATCCAATGGTTTTTATGCTAATGATGATGTATCGCGTCTCCATTAAGTTTTATCAGCGCTGCAAGAAAAGTTTCAGTGCTTGCTTGAGGTACAAACAAAGTTGCTGCTAAAGACATTATTAGCTTTAGAGACACATTTGACATGATCCGGCAGACAAATTATTCATTTTCATTGCACCTGAACTACAAAGTGAATTTGAACATTGTACCTATGTACGTATGTCATTTATCTCTCTGCCTCCTTGGTGATGATGTAACAGCGTCATCATTTTCAGGATTTGAAGTGAATTGAGTCACTGAAATTTTAAAGCCAATCGTGAGTGATGAATAATATTTGCAGCGGGTTTTACAATTAAGATAATGTAATGAGCACATTAATAATCATCACTGGGATCTTGGAACATGGCATCACGACACGTTGTAAAGTCAACACTTTATCCAGAGTATCTAAACCACTTTACCTGTGAGCAAAACTGACAGTGATGACAATTTAAATGTTGCTTTACATTCAGGTCAGTAACGTTGTAAAGATTTCCTTCAAAGGCAAAATATAACTTTCCTATCTCTTTACCTTCCTTTGCTATACCCAAGTGTAATCTGAGGTGTGCTCTGTTGCACCTATAACTCCACCCAACAGTGATGTCACAGTGTGTGGACACACCCTGGAATACTCTTCTACATTAAGGAGGAACGTTTTAGTGACTTGAGGTCATTTATCGATGCCATGTAGTTGCTCTTTAAAGCTGCACTCACTGTTCTACAATCACTGTTTTTTTATAAATAAATGTTTTGGTTTTACAAACATTTCGAAGCAATTGGCAACCATACATTTTTCTGAGGCATTGGTGCAGACCAGACCAAAACGACAAAATGTGTAAGTGATTCATCAAGTGGCCTGAAAAAGCCAAATGTGTGCTAACTTTTTAGTTATTATAAGTTTATGAGGTGATAATATGTCAATGCTGTTTACAACCTCTTGTTCTGCCCTGACGAAAATATGAATACATTTTGAGCTGTACCATATTATTATTGTTGTTGTTGTTGTTGTTGTTGTTGTTGTTATTTTCTAAACAGTCTTTATTAAGTTCAGTTTTTACAGTGAATTTTAGTTTCATTTAAATTAAGTAGACAGTAGATTATGAAATAAATTGTGTTATGAATATTAAGGAAAGAAAACTATTCATTTTTCTCTTATTTTGAATTCATCTTGGTAATATTTGGTCATGGGTGGAGTATTTAATTATATGGCCGGACACACGGGTGGTGAGGAGTCGGTGATGGTGAAGAAGAGCGTCACAGCAAGTGTTTTTTGACCGTATAAAATATAATTTTCGATCCTGAATTATACTTTTTTGAACTTCTCGTTATCATGGATTTGCAATTATGGAGATTGTGGAGCAAATGTGGAAATAAAGGAACACCAAGAACAGATCTGTGGGTACTTTGAGTTGTTTTATATTGTGGACTGTGGATACGTGTCAAAATAACGAGTTCATAGGTTGTTCCATTTTTCAACTCTGATGTGGATAATCAATGACAAACGTTTTTTTCTTTTTTGCTCTGCACACACATCTGGCATTGATGAGACTAAAATCTGTTTAAATAAGCTGAATGTAAATAGCCTTTTTCCAAGAAATATCATGGTATCACTTTCTTTGACAACTTCATTTTCTTGGATCATTTTTTATTTATTATAGATATACATTTGTGTGTGTGTGTGTGTGTGTGTGTGAGAGCCTTTGATGTTTGTGATTCTGATTTCCCTACAGGAATCATTAACACTTCATCTCCACCTTTTCTAATGTCACAGCTGGCTTTGCATTGTTGTTCTTATGATCTTTAGGTTTGACAGACAGCTGCAGATGACAGAAGTCTCACTTTGGTGCGAGCTGTTTCTTGTGCGTCTCTCTGCTCCAGCTGTGCTGTAACCTGGCTGACTCTGCATGAGCCAAGTTCCACTCTGGGCGGCCTCTTAAATACAGCATGTCACAAGACAGTGTATTGGAAACTTCAATTTCACATGGACAAAACATCCCTGAAGCAGAATTGGCACTGTTTTCCTCTCTGGCCGTTGCTGTCTTTTCTCTCCCAGTTTAATTCTCTTCCAGTCTCTTAGATTTTTATCCTCTTTTCCTCTAACTCTCCTTCATCCCCCCCCCCCCCC